>JANHFL010000481.1:126500-146644 GCA_032468155.1 Oxyrhabdium leporinum
CTTACAATAGTTCGTTTGATGAGCATCCACTAAGTTACAATGACACTGAAAAAAAAGTGACTTATGATCATTTTTCACACTTGCAACTGTTGCAGCATCTCCATGGTCACATGATCAAAACCCAGATGCTTGGCAGCTGACTCATATTTATGAAGGTTATAATGTCCCGGGGTTGTATGACCACCTTTTGAGACTTTCTAACAAGCAAAGTCAATGGGAATATTATTAGTGGCAGCGGTATAATTTTTTTTTTACTGTAACCTGAAATACATTTATTAGGAAAATAGAAGCTGTTCCTCTTATTTGTTTTTCCCATGAAAACAAGACCTTCTGTAAAAACTGTAAATCTCACTTTGCATTCACAGTTTGTGTGGGAGGGCAAATAATCACAATATGCCAACACATCAGAGTCCTCTTTAGAACAATTCTTTTCCTAATTATGTGAAGTCTCATAATATGAATTAATCAGGATGAAAAATCTGAAATTTAACAAGTTATGCATATTTAAAATATCTAGGGAACATATTTTGATTAAAATTTGTCATGAACATTGTGGCTATTCAGATATTTCTCTGAATATGTAATTATGCTTACTGACTCCCACCCTTCGAGAGGTTGGATTCAATGTTTCAGTTAATGATCCTAGTTGTGAATAAAATCATGCTTTTAATATTAAAACAGATAGATTAGAGTGATAATTTGTCATGAGATTTTAACAGCAGATTCTGTTGAAATGGCCTAGAGGATTGGTAGACACCATTCAGAACTTCTCCATATACTGCTATAAATTATATTTTAATATTTTAAAATTCATTAAATATATTTGAAAAAAATCCTATTAATAATTTGTAATTTGATTTAAACTTTGAGTTTTTACCCCAGTTTCATCCCATTTGTCTCAGTTTTGCCTACGTTTTGGAACATGGTCCTACATGACATTAAAAGTCAAGGAATCTCACTGGTCATGGCAATAGCATTAATTAGTTTTATGGGAAATATTATCTGCCAATCAGGGTTCTGGAGATAATCTGTACATTTAATTGGGTCAGAAATCATTTAAAAAACAGAAACAGAGGAGGTTACACTGCTCTCCCAAAGTTGATGTAGAAGGGCAAATGCATCCATCTTTCTCCCCTCAAAATGGAAAGACAAAAAGCTGGCTTTTGAGGCAGTCATGGGGCATATATAAAGAAACAGAGAGATACATCTGTTTTTGAGGTCATAACATTTATCTACATATTCTAATGTACTTTGTGAGCAATCCTTTGCTGTAGAAGAAGAAACTAAGGTGAAGAAGAGAGGTCAAGGGACAGCAAAAAGAAAGAAAGAAAAATGCAGAGGAAAGTAAAAACGTTGAACCTTAATCAGTGAGCTTCCAGTCCTTCTTTCATAGTTGTATTTAATTTTTAATTCTTGTAGAGATCTGTGAGTCTTCCCAAAAATGCGAAAGATGAAAAATCAATTTCCTTCATTCAGGAAAGACTACCAAACAAATCACTGAGGACCAAACACAATATTCAGTGCTGAGTACCATAAGGTGGTTCAGCTAATGCAAATCAAAACTTGAATCTGACTATGGCATAAATGTGCTTTCACAAATTTTTCATTCCTATCACCCTATCGTCAGTCACCTTTAGTTGTACCAGTTTTAATTAGTGTTTTCTGATTAAACTGATGACAACCAACAGCAATTTAAGAGTGAGGACAATCAGCCCCATTTGCCAAATGATTTGGTGGTGGACCAATCACACAGCTGGATAAGTATCAGTTGTCAGTTTGGTCTGTGCATTAGCCTCTAGCTACATTCTCTTCCCCAGTAAAAGTAAAGGTTTCCCCTGCCCAGTCATGTCCGATTCTAGTGAATGGTGCTCATCTCCATTTCTTAGTTGAGGGAGTCAGTGTTGTCTGAAGTCACTTCTGCGGTCATACTGAGGCACACAGAACATTGTTATCTTCTCAGTGAAGTGGTACCTATTGTTTATTTACTCTCATTTGCATGCCATTGAATCTCTAAGTTGGCAGGAGCTGGGCAAGTAACAGGAGCTCAGCCTGCCAGGCGGTGCTCAGGTCTTGAACCAAGATGGTCAGCTTTCCAGCTGACTAGCTCAATGTCTTTATTCGCTAAGCCATCACGCTCCCTCTTCAGAGCATACCTATTGGTTGTTTGGTAGTTCATCATGATAGACTAGGAAAGTGAGAGAGCTGTATGGTAAAGTGATTAACCATGCTACTCCCCATAGCAAGACAACCGGCTGTACAGCATCTATGGGGAAGCAATCTGTCTGGAAATACTTCTATCCATTCATCAGTTGTTTAGTGATTTATTGCTTTAGGTACAGTTTTGGGATTTTTCAAAACAGCATGAGTGAATGAAAATTGTATGGACACCACACACCTATCTCACTCCTCAGAATTTGGATAGCTTGCTTTGAGTGCAGGAAAACTGATACACATGGTAGATTGTGGTAAGAAGGATACACAGTTAAGCAGATCACAGTAAGGAGGCTGCACAGTTAAGTTACTTTTCCTAATTTATAATGCAGTTCCCAATCATCCAATGGATCAACTATAAGTTCCAGTAAAGTAGTAGAAGCTGATTTATTATCCACTATCCTATCCTTGGATCAGGAATCTCAGTACTAGGTTCTGACAGAGTGCTAAATTAGTAGTTCTAGCCATCAGTAAGAATCATCCATCAATAATAGTAGTGTTGTGTACATTACCTTTCAGCAGAAGCCAAAACAGAAGCTAGACAAGTGGGAATGGCATTAGCAGTAAGGACAGCAAATTTGTGCCAGATTAATTTTCTATGCCTCAAGCATGGATGGAGAAGACCAATTAAATCAAGGGAAAACATATAAAGCTCAGAGGCTACACCAGCATTCATCTAGGAACCACTGTGGATAGAATCAGTGTGAGCTTGTGTAGTTCTATTGGGAAAAATCAGTATTTCCTTGGACTGTTTGGGTATTTGAGGGGTGAGGCTAGTTTTTTTCTATTCCATATTATAAAGTGGTTTTTTAAAAAGCCTTAGCAGTACTTTTTATCAGTTTTATCATTTTCCTGTCTAAAATGGCAAAAAATGAAAAAGTCACACCACTATTTTTTGGCATAAAAGCAATTAGTAGTTTATGGTGTGAAGTTGGAAGTCATTCTAGGGCTGCAGAAAATTGTTGTTTGTGCCAGTTTTGAAGTGTCAGATGCTCATTTAAGAGTATAGGCCACTACTAATTAATGAATGCCATATCTACAACTGTTCAACAATATTTTTATGGTATCCATGCCAAGAATATGTGGCATATGCAAATATTCCTATGTAACAGAACTTGTCAAATTTATATTAAGTTCTTTCTTACAAAACTGAATATAGCTCAAAAACCACATTTTCTAAGAACATGGGCAGTATTCCTATTTTGTTTTGTGATAAGGATTTGAGTTTTAATGGACTATGTGCATAAATTGTTGGACTACATTGCAATTTGAACAAGTTTTCTGTAGGGATATTAGCACGCACTATTATGTTTAAATCATTTTTTTTCCTGAAAGTGATATTAAATTCCATGCAACCTCTTTGTCACATCTATGTCATATATTTTCACATATTACTGAGTGTAGACAGCGTGCCTAAAAAATGTAATAATTTTCTTGTAAGCTCCAATCAGGATCCTAAAACAGAGCTCGAGGATGATGTTCATTTTCAAAGTGCTACTCTGTAGAATGTAACTAAGATCAGGGACCTTCTGTGGCACTTTCCAAAGTTGGCATTCTTATTTGTGGTGAGCTACCACAAATCCTACTAAAACCTAATCAGCAGGGCTGCCTAGAAGACACCAGATTAGATAAAGCAAGTAAAAGACCTGTTTGGTCCCATGTTCTCTTGCCATTGTGAAGTGGTGGAGTTGGATTTGCTTTTATTTCTTAAGAAATATGTTTTGGGATGCCTCATTTCAAAGCTGTGATTTACACAGAGATTTAAAATACAGTACAAGTTGCATTATATGTTATTGTCTGAATTATATAATTTATGCCAAATATTGGTATAAGGACAAATTTAAATATGAGAAGAACTGCATATTTATATTATTTATTTATTAAATTTATATGCCACACAGTTGTCCTAGAGGTGACTCAAGGCTGCTTACAAGCAGAGATGCATGGGATTTGACTCAAGAAAAAAGAACAAATTGTCCTTGACGATAAAGATGATTTTTAGTCTTTGTATGGAAGGACAAACACATCCATTATTTAATTACTAAACAAACTGTTAAGAGCTTTTGAAAACCCTGGTGATGCATAGCTAGAAAATAATTTGACTAAGTTTCAGTTATTTGTGGAATGGGGGTATTTATTTTCTGCCTCTCATTTTCCTTTGTCTTCTGACATTTCATTATGATATTTAAGAATTTCACAATGATACTTGAGAACTTCACATTGATATTTAAACTTCACAATGATAGCACCCCAAATTAAATGCTAGGCTAAGAGAGATGGATTTCTGCTTGAGGTTTAGAACAGTTCCTGAGAGCTCAGATGAAGAGAGTATTGTTTGATTTTAGTATGATTTTAGGAGAAAGTTTGAAAATAATCTTCCAAGAATTTTTTTTTAAGGATCAATCCGTGTGGATTTTCAACAACAAGAAAGCCAAAATACAATTTTAGAACTTATTGGACATATTAGAATATTTGCAATAACATAATGAAAACCAAGCCATCTTTATCTTTTTAGGAAAGAACTTCTTTGACAATTTTATTTAAACTTTGCTGTTTAAAGTTGCAGGAAGATTTGAATTTTGGAAAAAATAAAAAATAAAATGGATAAAATAAAGGAGAAAGACATTGTCCATTGTCTTCTCTCCTATTTATTTTGGTTCTTGAAATACTGAATAGAGATATAAGACAATATAAGATATATAAGAGAATTATAGTTGTGAAAACTAAAAAATACATTAATTAAGAGCTTTTGCTAAAGACTTGGTATTGGTTTTGGAAGATCTTTTAAAGAGAATTGAAACATTAATGGATCAATTAAAAGCAGTTTTATGTAAGCAGGTTTTAAGATTAATAAACAGAAGAGGAAGATGTTAATAAAATGCAAGTTCAAATAGAATTGATAAATAAAATGGGTTTTAAAATTAAGAAGGAAGTAAAATATTTGGAAATCACTTAAGCAAGTATATAGTGTATGTTATTTCAAAATAATTATGTTAAGACTTGGAATGAAGTTTAAAAAGATATGCTGAGATGGGAGACCATACAATTATCATAGCTGGGAAAAATTATGTGATAAAGATAAATGTTTTACCTAGAATATTATTTTGGTTTCAGACAATTACCATGTTTACAACTGATGCACTATTTAAACAATGGCAGAATGATATATGTAAATTTATACAGCAAGAGAAAAAGTCATGAGTTAAATGTAAGTTGTTACAGTTGTTACAAGAAGAAAAGGAGAGGCAAGGACTGGATTACTTGATTTGAAATAATACTTTGGTGCTTGTTTAATTTGAATGAAAGTGTGGCTGTTGCTGAGAAATAGAAGGCTATTGGAGCTAGAAGGATATGATCTGATATTTGGACGACATAGATATTTATAGTATAATAAAATTAATGTAGATTTTAAAACTGATTAGGTTTGATATGCTATATTGAGCATATGGAAACAATCCAGGTTGTATCTGTAAATGCTTCTGACAAAAAATATTTTATAGATGAGAAAGGATAAGCAAGCATGAACTCTCCATATATGTTAGAATTTTCTCAAGGGAATGTAAAAGAAAGTCAAGAGAATATTTAGTAGCAGTGGGATACACTTGTCAAAAATTAATAATTGTTAGAATGTAGATAAAATAACATATTGTTTTGAACACTGTAGGACTGAATTTGAAACAGAATTGTGTACAAATGATAAGCATGTAATTGCTAAAATGTATCAACTTGAAATATGAAACAGAAGTATAACAAATAAGAATACAGACTAAAATGGGCTGAACCTTCTGGTTGGTAATAAATGGAACAATGGGAAAATATATAATTGAGAAGAGTTGAATTTACATGATGTTATAACCTTAAAGAAAATTTCTATAAAGTGACATATTATTTATATATGTTGCAAGGGAGATTGTCTAAAATATATGAAAGTGCTTCAAATTTATGTTGAAATGTGTATAACATAAAAGGACATTTTGTCCTTTTTGCCATTTGGTGGATGTGTTAACAAGCCAGAAAATTTTGGACACAAACACATACACTAAGGCAGAAGATGTTAAAGGTTAACACAAAATTGAAAATCAAATTTTATTTTGGGATGAGGGACAAACGGCTGAAAAAAAGTTATGAAAGTTTGTTCATAAATCTGATAACTGTGGTAAGATTATAAACTTTATGTAGTATATATCAATGGCGTGTATCAGCAAGGGCATGCAACTTTAATAGGATTTCACTGGAGATGGGATAAATTGCATAGAATGCAGCACTGAATTTAAAAAGATTGAATTAAAAAGATATAAAAGGACTGCAGAGTAGTCTTTCTTGTCAGTCAATGGGAGACCACAAAAGCAATTGCTGTATTATTTCGGAGACATATGAATTAGTTACCAATTCATAACTTCTCTCTATAAAGGATTGTGTTGGATTGATCATTACAACTCTCTTAGTGACCTAAGTATGTTTCTCTTGAATTGTTACTTGATGGAAATATGCAATGATTAGAATAACTAAGATATAGGTTAGAACTGTACATTCACCTTGTAAATTCTAAACAGTAGAATATAAAAACAGAATACCAATACTAAAATAATTGACAGTAACAGGCTTGTAGCAAACAGATTGCGTATGCCTGTAAGTTAACATGATTATGGAGATTCTCAAACATTTGCCTAGTCATGGTTGTTTTTTACTTTGCTTTTCAGTTCAGGACTGAACTGTCCTGTAGCAAGTTGGCCATAGTAGGTTGGCCACAGCAAATTGTCCCATTCCAGACAGAAAGTGTCCTTCCTATAACTCTTTTACATTGCAAATGTAGAATATCTATATTATTTAAAAGGTTTTTCTTTAAGGAACATTAAAGACATTTAATCAGAAACATTTATAGCTCATCTATTATCTATATATGAATTATTTAACCCACTAAATTTTAAAGTCAAATCTAAAAACCATGAATAGATCTGCATTATTCAACTTACTTCCAACTGAGAAAACAAAGTAGATTATAAATTGTACTGTGTTATGCTTGTCATATTTACAGAATTGGTTTAGATCTCATGTTGATCCCCCACAGAATCGCTCTTTTGCTTATTTGTTTCACAAACCATTCTCAGGCAATAATTTCCTTGAGTGAATGAGCAAACACAAACATGAAACCACAGAGTTAGACTTTTCATACCACTTCATGTCATAAATTTTCTTTAGTGGCGCCAACCTTTTGCAGACACTAGCAATCAAATATTTAGAAAATTGAGAATTTGATTTTATCTATATAATACAAAAAATAACTGAATTATATGCAATAGATAATAAGATTAGAGAATAATATTTAAAATGTATGTTTATTTTGTCACCAATTCATAGTCAATAGGAAAAAATCCACTAGATGTTTTGAAAAGCAAAACATAGTTGAGTGAATGAATAGGTGAGAGATTCATTCATTGAAGCATGCTGTCTTCTTTAGTGGCTTTACAATTGTGGGCCTTATAGTTCCAGAGACAATTCCTTTTTGATTCTCAATGATATTTGTCCGCTCAAACTGTTCTGCAATGTGGAAGTTCATATAGACTCATAGTCCCTGTGATAGCATTTGTTAAGGTGGCTTTTGTACAGAGGTATCTTTTGTGCCAATTGTGTCCACCTCTGGAGTAGAAAAACCTGTTCACAGACTCTAATGCCCTGGTCATCTCTGTTTTGTCTACTCTAATATGGTCTACATGAGGCTGCCCTTGAAGAACTTTTGGTAGCTGTGACTAGCACAGAATGATGGATAACTCTTAATATATTTGAAAATGTCTTAATATATCTTTCATGAGTTGCACTGGCTGCTAATTGGTTTATGGGTATGATTCAAATTGCTAGTTGTCACCTTTAAGGTCTTATAATGATCTGGACTGGATTATCTGAGGGATTGCCTTCTGTGTTTTTCTGTCTAATCAATCATATCCAAATAAGATCACCACCTTCGGTTCCCATCTTCTCAGGTTTGTTAATTGACAGGAGTGCTTTAATCTGCCCTCACTTTTTGGAACTTTCTCCTGGCAGACATTTGGTCAACCTAGTTTCTCTTGGGTTTCAGGAAAAATAATGAGATGATCTGTCTGCTCCATTTTCCACAAGATGATGAGATTCCATATCATTATTTATATCTATATTTATACTCTCATTCTTGCTGGTAATCTGCAATAGTTGAAAGGTTCATGTTGGTGTTGAGAGGACTTTACTTGCAGGTTTTTATTATTATTATTATTTTTTATTATACAATTTTCTTTGTTATATATATCTACTGTCTGCGTACAATCTCCTTTAAATACAAGTAATAAATCTTATACATACAATGACTACAACTATTATTCTCAAAATCTATTCACCATAATCTTCACTTATCCTTATTAAACATTTCCCATTATTAAATTAAACACTCTATTCAGCTTTACCTATAATTGATTAATAATATCAAACATTATACACATCATATGAACATCACATTTATAACCATGATCCTCTAATTCTGTTAATCATCATGTTTACTTATCCTAATTATTCAATATTTCATTATTTAGTTACACATTTATTTCATCTGTGTTTACATATCCTCCTCCATTCTAAGGACTTTACTTGCAGTTTTGAAAAGAAGCACGGGATCTCCAAGTAGAACTAAGATTGTAGAGAAGAAGAAAGTTTAAACACGTCCTTCCATATGGTGGTTCAGATTCATAATCCACACTTATATAAACTTGCTACTGTAATTATTTAGTTAAATAACACACAGTTGCATGCTGTCAATTTAATGACAAATGCAGGTAGTCCTCAAGTTACGATAAAGCCCAAAATTTAAGTTGCTAAGTGAAACATTTGTTAAGTGAGTGTGCCCCATTTTGCAATTTTTCCTGCTGCCATTGTTAAGTGAATCATTGCATTTGATAAATTAGTAAGATGGCTGTTAATTTGGATTTCCCATTGATTTTGGTTGTCAGAAAGTGCAAAAGGTGGTCACATGACCCTAGAACACTGCAGCCATCATAAATATTATAAATCATAAATATGAATCAGCTGCCAAGCATCTGAATTTTTATCATGTGACCATGGGGTTGCTGCAGTGGTCATAAGTGTGAAAACGGTCATAATTCACTTTTTTCAGTGATGTCATAACTTTGAACGGTCACTAAATAAACTGTTGTAAGTTGAGGATTACCTGTATAGTGTTTAGTCCTCAATAGAACTACTAAAATATATTAGCAATAATTATGGGACGATATTGAATACTTAAAGGTGGGAACTTGGCTTAGTCCTACAGTATTTTTTTGAAATATATAAGGGTATATTCATAAAGCAGGGATAATTAATTATATTGTCCTGGACATTCTATATTCTAGAAATTCAATTATGAAGCACTTTGATGAAACTCAGATTCATTTACCCATGTCCGGCTTATACGTTCAAAGTAAGTAATTATGAAAGCTATGCCAATAAGCTTTGAATCTTATATAGCGCCGATGATATTTTTAAAATTGGAAAAGAATAAAACCACCTGGTCCAGGCTGCAAAAATATAGACAACCACAAAATTACAGAAAAAAGATGTAAAACATTATCTCCAGATTTTTGTATTTCAGTTCCTAAGGGTGGGTTGTTTTGGGGTTTTTTTTGCACATATTCAAAAAAAGCCAACTGTTTAGCTATTTAATGAAGCTGTCCAGATGGAAATATTCCCCATATTTGTTCATTATTTTATTTGTTCTCTTTAATAAAAGAATACTATAGAATCTCATCTCTATGGAATAACTGTAGTGGTTATTTTACAGGAAAAAAAATGTTCTGTGTTTGCTATTAAATTGGGGAAAAGGGTTAAAATGAAATTTTCTAATGGAATATAATTGTTCTTGAAGTATTTTTTCCTTGAAATAATCAAAAACGTAAGATTATTTATAGCTTAGATAACTTTTGTTAATATTGCTGCTTAACTAAAAATATAAATATAACTAAAAGTTTGAAAAGAAGACAAGATATTTTATCTCTTTTCGCTAATCAACTTTTAAATCTGTATGTTAGTTCTTTGTTACCTTCCAGATTCAGCAATTTAATTTAATAGGCATTTGATACAAATCACAGTTTCTCGCAAGTGATGAGACATATGTTGCAACATCTTGATGCAACCCCCATCCATCAGATGCAAGGATATCAGTCATATGCTTGGCATCACAACAGTGCAACTACATGCTTCTTCTGATAGTACTGTATATAGTGCAGACACGAGATAAGAAGAGAAATTGGGCCCTGTTGAATGTCCATGTGATTCGAATCACAGCAACTAAGGATAAATATTTCAAGAAGAGTGCTGAAAGAGAATAAAATAAAATAAAAGTTGTGGTATTTTTCATGTAAATATCTGGGTTGAGATTGAAGAGCTGTACGAAATGGTCATTCACCCTCATTTAATTACTAAGAGACAGTGAAGCTACATATTGGAGAAATGAGGTCAGAACCAGTGAAGGTATTCTTAGAGCTCTACCCTCTGCCTCTCATTATCTGGAATATAATAGAACTGAAGTAATTCTTATATTAACATAGCTCTTATATCATTACGTCATAATTATTCCCCACCTCCTTGATGCACAAAAGTACATTTTTTAAAGTTTGCTAATTCCTAGTCAGAAATAGACACAGGGTACCATTATTGATGTAGGTAATGATATAAATTACTTTATATCTATATTACATCTAAAATTACTAGATATCATTTTAGAGGTGATCAGAGGATTTCAATTTATAGCCAATTGGGTACAACAGTGGTTTCTCCTAAAGAGAACTGGTGATTCCTACTGTGGCATCAAACAGTTTTCATTGATATTAATTAGGGTGTGTTTCTACAGCTGATAATTCATTACATAAGGTAATGTAGTTTTTGTGGATTCTTTCTGTTTAATCTGTACAAGCTGCATGATTTTATCTATAGTTACTGTTAGTTCTGCCTTTTGAAGAGTTTCAGCTAATTTCAGAGCATGAAGGCTGAGAACAGAAAAAGAAGGGATTACAGAAAAAAATGAGAAGTTATGTCTTCTAAGAAGTTATCACAGAAATTCAGAATTATTAAAAAAATAATATCTCTATTTTACAATAAATACTTTGTAAACTATAAGGTAACAGCACAACAGTAGACAATAAACACTTTTGTAACTGTAGTCTGGAATTAAACATCAAAATCCATAAGTATATTTTATCAAGGACTTCATGAAGTTCCAGATTAATTAGTCTAGAAGATTTGTCTTAATCAGAGCAGATGTCATCCATCAGGTTCACAGTAATTAGAATTTCAGCTGATCTTTCTTCGAAGGCTACAAAAAGAGAAACACTATTGCACTGCATATTGGAGCAGCTTAGCTCATTACTCAAGCTAGAAATCACAGTGAGATGAGATAAATGCTCATGAGGTTTAATTTAATTTTAATCACATTGTAGGTTGTTTGGATTTAGTTTTAAGTTTCTCAATATGTTTCTATTTTAGGTAAGATACTAGACTAGCTAGGTAATTATATAAATGATTGGCTTTAATCATATACTATATACTGCATTTCATTTGACTGTTACTTACAAGTCTCAATGCTACCTTCAAAAATTGCATTGGGCAATCAAGAGTAGACATATATTTTATTTTAGCCCTATTTAACTTTGTTCCTTAAAGATTATTGTATGGAAGGATTGAATCAAACTACCCATTATGTGAATTGCTAAACTTGTTTAGTTTTGTTGAAATGTAGCTATGTGAGGGAGAGAAAAATAGCAATAGCAATAGCACTTAGACTTATATACTGCTTTACAGCCCTCTCTAAGTGATTTACAGAGTCAGCATATTGCCCCAATCTGGGCCCTCATTTTACTGATCTGGGAAGGATGGAAGGCCGAGTCACTCAGGATTGAGCTGCTCAGGATCGAACTGTTGACAGTCGGCAGAATTAGCCTGCAATACTGTATTTTTACCAGTGTGGCATCACGACTTTTATTGCTAACGATAAGCATTAATGTTAATGGTAGCATTCCTTTCCCACTCAGTTCCACTAGGCACATTATAAGGGCACATATTAGACCACAGGTAAGGCTGGAGAAAAATATAGGTGGAAAAGTTCCATCTATTGGAACACAAAAAAGGCCAAATCTATCTTTGGCTTTTCAGAAATTGCTGAACTATAAGAATCTCTTTTATCATTAACCATTCTGGTTGGAGATTCTAAATAATAACTGGAACATCTCGAAAGCCCTACATCTGGGTTAAAATATCTCTTTCCCAACTCCAGTTCTTTCTTCCTGAAATGACATTACAGTTTTTTCTGGAAAAAAATAACAGTCCAGCCACAGTATAGTAATTTAAATACAAACCTTCTATGCCTTAACTATACCAGGTATTTGAAATCTGGAGGCTGATGGTGGAAAGAATGGCGCTATTGCAATTAAGGTCATCTCCATTCTGAGAGTAGACTGAGAGGATAAGTAGGGATGATATACAGTATATCAACTAAACTCCCTCCCCAAAGTTCTCATGATATGTTGCACTGCCACACCCATAATGCTGAATAAAATACTTCCCGGAAATTGTGGAACCTGAAGTCAGTTAGAGAGAAACAAATGGACAAAGGCTAACAGAGAATACGGGCTATATTTAAGTCACACAGAAGAATTGTTTTCCTACACAGCTTCCTTGTGTAAAATACCTTGTCTTCAATTCACTAGAGGAAACCAAGGTCAATATAGTAATAATAGACATGAATGTCCTCAGCTTTATTTTATGAATTGTATCCATAAACTATGCAGAAATAAATGTCTACACCTGACATGTTATCTTGTCCTGAATTCCCTATCAAAAACTAAATAGGGCTTGTGGGTTGATTTGTTTTGTAGTGCCAACGAAGAATTGATGACAGTTGATTTTAAGTATTCCAACCATTAAAAAAATAAAAATCCTCTAAAATAGACTGAAATTCCATCAAATATATCTTCCTATTTTTTATTTTCTCTCTGGGTACCAATAAACAATATCAAAGAAATATTCTTTGCTTTGCCATTGAATGCTCATTGATATGTTGCTACCCAGTTTGCCTAATCCCCCTTTTAAATAATCCAAGTTAATGACTATTGTACCTCTTGTGTCTTTTGGATGGTGAACAATGAAACTTAAACCAGAGATCTGTAATTTGATTTTTTCTAGGACAAAAAAAAAAAGGGTGGGGGAAGTTTGGCTCTAACTCATTATTTATAATTAGTCAAGAATGTCAATTTAATTTATAGTGTTCCATTGTCTTCCCTTGATACAATATATACAAATGAGTTTTAGAGATGATATTTTATTCCACACAACATAATTATAACTATAATATAGTGGAAGTGGAAAGAGGCTTAAAGGTGAATTATGGATTTCTCTCCTTCTTCAGTTAGTTATTCTCAGATAAAAGTGTTTCTACTGACTACTGTTAATTTATAAAACATAGTGTTCTACTGGTAATGTGTTTGTGAGTGGATTTTGAAAAAGTGCCTTCAGTGACATCATTGAATGGTGCAGTTGCTTGCTGTCACTGTAAAATTAAAATGATTATTCTTTAAAGCACAATTATTTTACCTAAGCTAACTTTGAAAATAAACAGTTATTCACTCAAAACAAAACACAGTCTATTGTCCAGAAATAATATTTATTCATTGACCTTAAAACACAGAATAGAAAAAGCTTTGTAAATAAAACTATATATATATATATATTATATGTATATGAATGCTTTATTTTTTATTTGGTACTTCACAAAAAACACTACAGACAATAACAAAATATTTCAATTCATTTAAAAAACCCTATTTTGGTGGCTAATCTGCTTTGATCAAGGTGTCTCAAGATTTACTGTTTGACAGTTTTTATTTCATAAACTTGTTTCTTAAAAAAATTGAAGCAATTTGTTATTTGATCAAGATTTTAAACATTTAGAGATACTCACAAACCACAGAACAGCTCATAGGAGTTTATACAGACTGTTCAGTGCCAAATCATCCATCGTGGTGACCAATTGAGACACAAAACCAAACTACTATTGCACCTGAAGGAGTCATCTGGGCACAATCATTTTCACAAGCAGTATAGAGCATTTGCTGGGAGCTCACAGATCTCACCTATGGAAGTTCCTGCAATTGCTGATGTTCAAAACCACACGCAGACACTACAGGAGCAGCTATAGTTGAGGTCGATGAGCTCTTCTTTCATACAAGTAATATTACTCATGAAAAAGGGGGTGCCAGAATTCTTGTGGGCAAAAAGCAGCTAGGTATAATGCCTGAACATGCCTCAAATTCTTAAAGAAAAGTAAATCACAACTGAATTGGGGTAGAATTTAATCCAATGAGGAAAATAATATTTAAACAACTACATGTTTTCCATTGCCCTTTTGGTAATGTGTTCTCTCCCCTTTTCAGACTTTTCCTGGTTTAGATATTCCAGAACTTTTGCTAGCATCTCTTCATCCATATATGGTCTGTTCTGGGTGTCATCATTCTCTTTAGCCATTGGTAGCCTTTTGCTGAATAAAGTGAATTTATCTGGCTCATGACTTCCTATTTGGTCTAGATGGTCACGTTCAGATGAAACTGCGAGTGGAATTTCTTTCTTCAGACCTGTATTGATAACTTCAGGATACTTTGTCAACATCTTGGCTAAATAGTCTGACAACTCTTCTTCTTTTCCATTCAATGATTCTTGCTTCTTTTGTCTTTCTAAACGATTAAGCCAGGCCACTTTGGAAAGTATATTTTGATCAGATCTTGCAGGCAGGTACCAGTTTGGCAATCCATTTTCTTGATTTATTTGATGTCCAGGATAAGGAGGTTTTTGATTACCAACATTTTCCATCCCTAAAAGGTTGATAATGTCTTCAACATTCAGGTCTTCTGGGAGATTATCTGGCAGAATATTAAACCTTTGCTTTTGATAACCATGTAAGGAATTCATCTTATTTTTGAATAAGTCTGATTTTTCTAACTTAATCTCAGGGATTTCATCAATATCTTCAATCAGTTCAGATTCTTGTTCCTTTTCATTCTGATGTGTATCTCCAGATTTCAACATTTCAATTAAATCCTCAGGTGGGATCTGTAAATTTCTTGAGATTTCTATCAACTGATAAACTGCTTGAGGATCAAGCTGTTTTTCAAAGTACTTGACTGCCCTTTTGTCTTCATTTTGGTTGATTCCCAATATATTACCTCCTGGTCTATTCATCATCTTTTTCAAATAATAATCCATCAACTGTGAAACATCTTCCGGGACTTGATTTTTATTCTCTTTTTTCAAGTCATCTTCCAGGGTACCTGCTCTCTTGATTTCATCATTGATTTCTTCATTTTTCTCAATTTCTTCTTTGCTATCTCTTATTTCTTCTTGAGTTTGACTTTCCACTTTTTCCTCTATTGGGTTCCAGTCCTCTCCTCCAACCACATCTTCATAAGCAATGTTATTTCCTTTAAAAGCCTCATCTTCCTCATCAGCATATAGCTTTTGTTCCTCATTAAACCTTTCTTTGTTTAGGTTATGAGGTGCCATCATTTTCCCCAGCTCCTGAAATACGGATTCTAAAGTGGCCAGACTTTGGGGTGTGTACTGTTCTTCCACTATTTCATTTGTTCTTTTATAAGGACTGTCTCTTGAATTTTCTTCAAAGTAGGTATGTGGAACCTTAAATTTTTTATGTGTTGGAGCAGGCCAAGTACGATCATCATAATCATCCATTATTCCATCCAGAAATATATTGTCTGAATTCAGAGGATTAAGTTTATTTTCGTTTGAGACAACTTTTGATTCTTTCTCTCTTTGTCTTATGGTTTCCAACATTGTCTTAACCCACTGGGAATCATCTTCCGGGAAGGACTCCCTCTGGTTGTCGGGTAAATAGTGTTGGTTTTTGCTTTCTTTTGACCGTAGAACAAATGGAGCATTTTGAAAGGAATTATAATCTGGACTTGTTTCTATATTGCTGGTTTGTTTTCTTAGATTTTCTATGTATTCCAGAGCTTTGATCATATCTGGGCTTGGAAGCCTTTGTAGGTTTTTCATTAGATAGTCTGGATCATTTTGAATGTTTTGAAAACTTTGAAATGAAGCGGCATTGGCATAAGAGATTAGCAGAAAACCTTGGGCAAGAGGCAAGAGTATTCCAAGCCAGGAGATTTTATCAGCCATGTTTGAAATGTTTCCTTAAAATAAAGAAAAAAATAGAAAATTAACACAGAGAGGTACATTTTAAATATCTTATATGGTCAAGTATGGACACCAATAACAGTTCTAGACTAAAGTAATTTATAAGTGACTTCAAGTTGAATTATATTTATTTAGTTATGTTCAGAGATCTGAAAAATGAATCTCAATTAACCATAGTCTATACAAATAGTTACAACCAACTATGTTTGCATAGAAGTTATTCCTTGTAATTTAGTATCAGGCGTGAAAGACCAGGCCCACACATGAAGGTCCAATTAAACTGATGTATTGCTAAAAAGTCTATGCACTTAAATATTCTCTCAACTAATGGTTACCTCCTACTTGGCATTAGATAAAAATCCACAGAATTCAGAGGGGCTTGGACTTAGTCTGCTTTTGACTATGTAGGGATTCTAGGCTAATCCCGTTTTTAACTCCATCCCCAAGTTCAGCTATTCCTTGTTCTGTTGTTCTATTTCTCTAATTGTTTGGGGAAATAGTCTTAGATACTTGAATAAATAATCATGAAGCCTATCTCTAATTTTTAAATTATACTTTATATGGGACAGCTGTTATTTATTAAACAATAATATTGATTTCCTAGATAGACCCTTAAATTCCTTATATTATGTATTTTTATGAACTTAATACTTCTATTAATTTTGGACAAAGTGTTTTCAGAATCTAGAATTACAAAAAAAATAGTTCAGGGCCATCAAGGCATCTGTGAACATTTACCTTAATGTTTGCCAGGCTTTCTGAACCACCTGATTTTTTACTTTTTTTTTAGTTGAAAAAAGGAAGCTGACATTTGCTAAATTCAGGATCAGCCCTATCATTTTTAGTTGCCCCATAATTTTATGCCATAAATTTTATGAATGGTTACATTCCAGTATTTGTCTAAAAGTGTACTTACTAGCCTAGAAAAGGAACAAACTAAGTCAGAGTAGTAAACTCCCCTTGCGTTTGGGGGATCTGAAGGATATGGCAAGATTCTGATAAACTTGTTATTTATAACTGATTATGTCCTTCCATAGCATTTGTTTTCCTTTAAATGAAGAAGCCCAGCCCTTCTAGCAGCCATTTTGTGGGAGTATTCATAGCAAATTCTCGAAATTCCAAATGTGCCCACTAATCCAAAATGGTTGCTATCAATCAATAAAAACAAGTCTATAGTGATCACTCTGCAAATAATAAAATAATGAGCTCTGACTTATTAATAAAGTAAAGTCATATAATTGGAGCAGTTGATAAGTAGTGTTAGTAAATAAACACAATGAATATAACAAGTGGGAATAAATATTTATTTTATGGAAAATAAATCTCTATCTCTGTCACTTAATATTTATAACATACTCCCAAGTGCAAAATTAAGCAATCTTGATAGTCAATCCAGCTTTTTCCCTTGACAAAGAATATAGATTTTAATTGCTTGCCTGGATTGTGTTTTTATAATATTTAGATGTGCTAGATTTATCTAGTGCATAAAATAAGAAAACTAAGGTAAATGCCTAATCAAAATATAAATATGTTCATATAATATTATATCAAATATTGACAAATGTAGGTTTTCCTATCTACAGTTTCATAGAACACGTCAGCCTATTGATTTACTCATTCCAAAACATTGCATTCAGAAAATAGAACCTCAACGTAAAAAATAACCAGACCTTAATAAAAATAAAGAACTAGACTTCTAAGATAATTTATTTTGAAAGTTTGCAATATATTTTATTGTTTTATCTTTAACAGAAGAACATTTTACAAAGAAAGATTAACAAATACCAGTCAGACTGAAAGGCTAAATGTGCTTCCCTAATATTTCATCATAAGTATGCTGTTAATAAAAAAAATATTTTTGTCTCAAATGCACTTAAGTAAGCCTACTGTTCTATTCAGACAGGGCAATTCTGAATAGAACACTAAAACCTTCTGGATTGAATAAACCATTTGCTAGACTGTGGCCATTTGCATTGGTAAATAAGTATTTCATATTTATGTTAATAGAGTTATGTTAATAGTGGGAATTATTTTTTAAAAAAATCCTGTTTACAGAAAGAATAGTACCCAGTCCACGTGGGATTTAACCATTCTAATTATAAAATGATTGATCGAAGATATTTATTTATTCAGAGTTATAAATGTTACCACTACAGCATTTGGCTGTATCATCTATGGTAAAAAGAAGTAAGCAGAATAGTGGATTGAACATTATATAAAAACTGTTATTGTTTTTGTAGAAATGGAATCTTTCCTCCTGTTTATACACAGACAATACATATACATGATTGTGGGGTTTTGTTTTAAATGTTTTTGGGTTACTGGACAGAATTCCTGTTTCTTTAAATCTTCCTGAAAGAAATTCTAAGATTTTAGAGAAAAATTGCAATAAGCAAACCAGAGAAAAATTAAATCCAGAATGAACATGAAATAGTATCTGCCTGATTCAACTTTTTTTTTCAGTCCATTCATTTTTCCCTGTCCCTTTTATACTTTAAAATACCCTGTTGATATAGTAGTGGTTCATGAGGTGGACCAAAAATATTCAGTAATGCTAGTTTATCTTACTCTGTTCTGAGTAAATACACATATACCACCCAAGGGTTATTATGCCATTCAAGCAATTTTAGACTTGGTTTGCAGCACAGCATGACATTATTTTACATATTAAGGTAATTAAAATATTATAACAGAATTGCTTTATTTTTCTCCAACAATGCCCCAAGTAAGAATTTAGATTAATAAAAATACTAGTTAATAATCTGTTAATTTTCAAGACTCTATTCAATATCTATTCAATTTAAAAATAGGAGGAGGTATTCTTTCTTTGCCAAGGTCCTTAAAACAGAATAGTTTTTCTTACTTTACAATAAATATTACAGCCTGAATGCTTGAATGGCTTTAGTCAAATATGTTTTATGTTCTAATGACCAATGAAAGCCTGTGGAAGAAATGTAAATGAAATAGCAGATAGAGTAAAAGCAGATGAAGGAAGACAAAATGTGAATTATTGTATGGAATCCAATTTTAATTCTAGTTAAATATAGGGAAATCAGTAGAATTAAGTCCTAGTAATTTTAGTGAAGTTGTCTGGATTTCACTATAGTTGACTGGAATATTAGCAAGTTAATAGCACAATTTTAAAATTGTTGAACTGATTGCCAGTTGCTTTGGATTGTTTCTATATATTTTAAACAAAACTCTTGTTTTATCCTGTACTCTGGCAGTCACTCTGAACTACAATTGTGCTTTGTAATGAATATTTATTTCAAGGTAAAATAATGTTAAGTTCCAGACATGAACAATAAGCAAAATGCATCAAAATTTTACAGTATTTAAAATAGGTTTCTTTTATCGTATTATATGCTTCAGTTGGTATATTTTTATTCTAAAAGTGCCATCTTTTAATTAAATGGATAAATATAAAAAGAAAATATTTAAGGACTTTCCACCCTCCCTGATAGTAGCTATATTATTTCCTACTTTACTACATGTGAAAGCACAATGAATTCCCAATTCAATTCCAGTATCTCCAAATAACTACTTATTAGAAAACCCTCTAGTTTCCTTTACTTCTGCATAGAAGTAAATAATATCTTTGAATAGAATGATAAAACTCTTAATATAGTCAATGGGCTGAGGCTTTTAGGTTTTAATGTATTCAATAGAATATACTCTTTTCTGAATATTCAATAAGAATTATGCAGAGATCCAGT
>JANHFL010000481.1:184912-201252 GCA_032468155.1 Oxyrhabdium leporinum
GGTCTAGATATGAGGCTTCCTCTAGATGCCGAGGAAACTGTCTGACCACCACGGTCTCAACAACCTTCGCCAAAAATATACTGTAGTCCAATGTTCTGCTGTTACAAGTTGAGGAAGAAAACGTTTCATCTTCTTCTTCTATGTTCTCTTAGCCCATTCAATTTGGAGGGAAAAAAAGAATATAAACTTAATCATGGAATTCTATCTAAAACATTACTTCATATTTCTTTGGTTCATTTATTTTCCTAACGGTGGCCAAACTAAAGTGACCAAACATATTAACACATGTTATTCAGGTCAGAACTTGCTATAAATGTAAGCCAAAGTGACATAATTGTCAACCCTAAAGCTGTTTATTGAATCTGAATACCAGTGCTGTCATTTATCATCCTACATGTAAGGTGACAAATTGCCTTTTAACCTGAAATGTTGCTGGTCATACAAAAGCATGAAAAAAGACCCACATGCAGAACAATCTTTTTTCTTTCTTTCTGTGTTGGCACTAATCCCAGAATATTTCTGGAATGACACACACACACACACACACATTTTGTCTGTCACATACACAATAATCAGGTCATTCCATGGATTTGATACAGAGACTAGAAAGACAAACAGCCAATGTTCTAATTTCATGCCAAGCTTTTTAATAGCATGATTTGATAGCATTTGGCTGGTTGTATCATTACCCAAAGTGATTAGTCAAAAGGAGCAGAGACTGCCTTCTTCAAATATAATTAAATATTGTTTGAAAGGAAAATGGCATTTAGGATGATGGAGCAAGAATAGAAACAATAAATTAAGTAACAGGAAGTGCCATTGGAGAACTCTTTCAGTATTCCTTGTAAGTCTCAGTTTATGATAGAGATGGAGGAGGAAGAGGAGAAGGAGGAGGAAGGCACCCAATTTCTATTGATTTAAATGCATATTAACGGAGAGTTCAGAATAGAAGCTAACCTAAAATATAATTTCAACATATATTTGTTTGCTCCAAAACTACTTCCCTCCCCAGTTATCAGGTTGAGGTATGTTTGGTTTCCACCTCCACCTCATGAAAACAAAGTTTGCAAGTATCTGGTATTAATGCTTCTGGAAGGCTAGGCAGTTTATTTAAAATTGTTTTAATCTACTTTATATGCTTACTATTTGGTCAATGTGGCAGGGAATGAAGCAGGCAATGTTAGTCACATTGGGGCCAAGTAGAAATGTTTTAGCAGTGCTTCCCTGCTTTCAATTTCATCTGCCAGATTAATTCAGCACCTCAAACCAGTCAGTGTTTAACAACAGGGAAAGATATCACTGGTAATGACTGCACAGTTGAAAGATTCTTAATTTTACACTGCTTTCCTCTTAGTCTCTTCCAAATTAAAACAAGAGCCTTCTCCTCTCTCTCTTTTCCCACAACGAGCTCAGACATTATACAAATTGGAGTACTGCAGATTTATGTAATTTGTGCAAGAAAAATGGTGCACTTCACTTTTGCAAATGTTCTTCTATGACATCTACAATAAAACTTTCCACATTCAGTGGCAAACTACATGGCTTCTGATTTATCTACAGAATAATCTTTAGGTTAAAGAGCAATGATTATTCAAGATTGCTCAACAGTCTTCATTACTGAGTGAAAATCAAAACCTGACTCTGATTCATAGTTCAGCACTGCACTAGAATACTCTATTAACTTTATAACAACAAATTAACTAAGGGCCTTGGTGGTTAGAATGCAGTATTACAGGCTGAGTCTGCCCACTGTCAGGAGTTTGATCCTAACCAAGTCAAGGTGACTCAGCTTTCCATCTTTCTGAGGTTGGTAGAATGAGGACCAAGATTGTTGGGAGCAATATGCTGATTTAGAAAGCCGCTTAGAGAGTGCTGTAAAGCACTATGAAGTGGTATACAAGTCTAAATGCTATTGCTAACACTATTACAGTAATAACCGAGTCATTGCCCAGAATTTGGCCTTTCTGATTCAAAGCAATGATTTGGACTTGATTTTTCAAACTTAGACATACTTCAGTGAGACCTTATGCAATTAATACCAATTAAAATGAAACCAAGCTCCTAGCAGGTTTAACTTCCTTTCTATATAAAGGAGGAGACTCTAGTTTCTAAGACACCATATTGGAACGATTAAAGATAACTCAACTCATAAAGAAAGGGAGTGGGAAGAAACCTCCCACATGTTATTCTGAAGCCTCCAAACTAGACTAATAAAAGGAGCATAAAGTTTATGTTTCTCTCCAGCCCCTGCTGTTTTATGATTTTTATTGCTTCACTCATGCATAAATATTTCTGTGGACGGTTCTCATTGGGTGAAGAGTAACCAGTGGGAATCCTTTCCTGCCAAAATATTCTCACTGTGTGCTAGTCAGTGTTTAACAACAGTGAAAAAATATAGGTGATAATGATTGCACACTTGAAGGACTCTTAATTTTTATGCTGGTTTGCTTTTAGTCACCCTAACATTAAGATGAGGGCCCCCTCATCTCTCTTGCTCCACAAATCTCCACAAATCTCTTTCATAAGCCCTGTTCAGTCTTTGAGCAATTTGAAGCACTCCAGATTTTTATAATTTGTCATTTGTGTAATAGAAATGACTGCACTCCACACCTGCCAATGTTCCATTGGTTATAACTATAAGAGAAGCTGCTTTGGCTTTTCCATCAGAGATGCCCTCAAAGTACAGATTTCTGACTCACACAGATGCTAATGCACCTATGACTGTACAGTTGTGTAGATACTTGGGTAGGAATGATGCCTAACTGAAACATTCAGATAGTGAGTGCATGGATAGGCCTGGATCTATTCGAAATCTGCCATTTAAATAGCCTTTGAAAATGGATAGAACTTGATTTCAAGTAGAGAGATTGTCTATGCTAAGGGTCTCCAATCCCTGGGCCATGGACAGCTACCTGTGGCCTGTTAGAAACTTGGTCGCATAGCTGGAGAGGAGTGAGCAAAACCAAAACCGTCTCTCTCCCACCCAGTCCATAGAAAAATTGTCCTCCAGTCCCTGGTGCCAAAGAGGTTGGGGACCGGTGATCTATGCAGTTATATATTGCATAGAAGGCAAAGGCATCAGCAGAATCTGAACATTTTATCAAAATATTATAGCTGAGCCACAACAGTACTTTCAAAATTCTCCTCAAATCTCTGGGCAAGGGAAATTGTGTGGATAATTTCTCTGAAATTCTGCAGGGAAGGCAAAGCTCACCAACTGTTGATCAAAGTCAGGTCATCTTATCACTGGTGGTAGGAGAACTGAAGAAAAGGTCAGTTCTGGCTTGCATTTCCTTTTAATATTGAACAGAAACATGAGAAACAAAGGAGGAATCAAGCCAGACAAGAGACAGACATAAATCAATCTGGTAACCTTATACATTACAGCATTTAATGTATTTATTCAAAGGAGTGATTTACTTCAATAAACCCTTGTACACAATACAAAGCTTGTTTGTCAAAGGGAATCCAGTGTGACTCATTCATGCCCATTGTAAAATGCAATTACCTTCAGAAATTTAAACTAAGAAGGATATTTATTTGATTTTTATCCTGCCTTTATTACTTTATGAATAATTCAGGTGGTTGAACATACCTAATATTTCTTCCCCTTTCTATTTTCCCTGCAACAACAATGCTATTGTCAGTTGGATTGAGAAAGTGATTGGTCCAAAATGACCCAGCCAGCTCTCCTGCTTAACATAGGACTAGAACTCATACTGTGTTTCTCAGAAAATAAGACTGAGTCTTATTTTCTTTTAGACTTGAAAATAAGTACTTGGGCTTATTTTCGAGGAGGGTCTTACTTTCTTTTGAGGTGAAGCAGGCCAGACTCGATGGACTGGACGTGCTGTGGATGCACTGTCGCTGCCTGGGAGGAGAAGGACGCACCGGAGCCCAAATGCTGGGCCTTGCCGGACTCAGAAGCCAGGGATCTTGCAGGCATCCCAGGCACATAAAGGCCGCAAAAATCCCCAGGCTGTTTGCAACTCGACCGAGCTGTGAGCAGGAGCGGTGGCACCGCTTTGAGGTTTGTCATACCAGCGCAGTCTCTTGGAGCAGGACCCTGCAAGGCTTGTTGTGGAGTTGCACTCATGAATGGCAGCCCCTCTGTGAGCTTCATCACATCAGTGCAGCTGGCATCCTGTCCTGAGTGGCTACGCCGGTGTGTCCAAACTGGAGCCTTTTTCACAAACGGCAGGAAAATGGAGAGGGGAATTTTGCTTCCTGTCATCCATTCCTCAAGCTCCCTTTCCCTCCCCATTTTCCTGCCTTTCGCAAAAACAGCTCTACTCTGAGCCTTCAGCATATCCCACGACCCTGCAAGCCCTCCCCCTCCCTGTGCCACCACTCATGTTGGCCATGCTCATCCCCTCGGGCTTATTTTTGGAGTAGGGGTAATATTATGACCACCCCTCAAAAATTAGGATTGGGCTTATTATTGGGGTAGGTCACATTTTCAGAGAAACAGGGTATTAAGCCAGTTAAAAATAAAGGAAGTATCATCTGAATTTAACCTGTGTCTTACAACAATACTTCTTATCTCGGTTCGTTTAGCATTTACAAGATGAGCATAAAATACAACTAAATGAGATTTTTATCAATAAATCAGTGAAACTTTATCTTTGCCTTGTGTTCTGGGCCTCTATTTACTGGTTTTAAAACAAAGCGTGTTATAGGTTTAAGAAGTGAGTCATTTTAGAGCTCTCCCATTTTAACAAGACTTTACAGTATCCAGATGATAATATTGTTCAGCTTGTATAACGAGGACCAATGTGAAAGTTCAAAGGTATAATAGGAGAACAGACTGTGCTTTTCATTCTCTGTCTTTCTATGACAATGACATAATCAAGAGAGAGAATGTAACCCTCTGATCAATTGATTTAGGCTCTTATACCTCAATGACATTTCTGGCCAACAGATCTGGATTATCAGCATTGAAAGAGAACTAATTATTGACAACATTTTGATGTTATATATAGGTAAAAAAAAAAAGACACAATTGATGCTATAATAGCTATAATAAAACTACAGCTACTATAGTTATAGTTTTATTATAGCAAAAAAGTTGATTTTCTATTTCCCCTCCCAGTTACTACCTATTTCATAGGTCCTTTAAGCATTTTTAAAGGAAAAAAATATTTGTATAATTGTTCTGTTTCGGACAGATAAAATCCTATTTGCTTTATGCACTGGTAAAACTAGTTCCTAACGTTGAGATGTCCCTTATTTGGAAAAAGGCCATATGACAAAAAGAAAAGCATATGTTATTTTGCTCATTTGTGGAATAAGCACTATCATTTGGGAGCACAAATGAAATTTCATTTTCCCTCCTGGTGGTTGTCAGTGAAATTCAATCTACAAAATCTACCCAGCTGATATACCCAACCTTCATTTGAATATAAAGGATGTAATGAAGTTGGCTGAGCCGTATTCATGTCAATCCAGTTTTAAACAAGTTTGTAACATCCTTGCTGTTTAACGTAAAGGTGCTATTTTAGGAGGCAACTGGATTTTCTTGTTTTTTTCTTTTGAAGTCGTTTCGCTTAGGAAAACGTCTTCCAAAGAAAAAACAAGAAAGTCCAGTTGCCTCCTGAAAAAGTACCTTGGGACAACCATGATGAGAATGACTGAGAATCTCTATACACTTTTAGCTATACAATTTGGGATGAACACTCTTTGAATGTTGTGGGATTAGAAATGGATTTCCACAGGAAAAAAGTGCAAACTACAGGAACCAGGAGCACTACTCAGGTGACCCTGAGGACACAGATAAACCTCCAACTGCTTCAAAGACCCTCTAAAAGGATGCAAATGACTAGTTGTCTGCACGGAATATAAATCCTTCCATTCCCACTATCCCATCAGAGCTGAAGAAGCTTCTTGGATGAGAAACGAAACATCTTCAAAAGAAAAAATGAGACAGTCCAGTTACCTCCTGAAAAAGCACCTTTGGGACAACCATGTCCTGGAAGACTGAGAATCTCTACAGACTCCTTGCTGTTTAAATTCCAGTTTACCAAGCTTCTGCTTTTCAGTGTCAATTGTAGCCAATATTTAGAATTATAATGAAGACTCTTGAGTTAGATGCAACTGAAAACAAGAATGCAAACAACCCTGAGAGTTAAACTAGGGGGTGAGGGAGAATCAGAGAGAAAATCACCAATTTAATGAAACCATAATTCATACAAAGACAAATATTAAGTTATGACAAGTTTAATTGTAGAGAATTATAGAACTGTAGAAAAGGGGAAAGAAAAAGCATTCGTGGCAAACAACAACGGCATGATTACCAAGAACTATAGAATTAGAATGGAGTTGATCTGCCTTCTTCAAAGTACTTTTCCTAGTACTAAATGCTGGATATTTCACAATTTTTGAGGGACAAAGAATTCAGCTGGGTATATCAGCAGGACATACGTGACAAACAATAACCCTTTCTTGGATTGGCTTCTTTCAAACTCTTTAAGAGTTCTTGTGCAGATTAGAAGAAGATAACAAGGAACAGAGAAAGAGGGGGGAAACAATAATACATGACTCAGCTTCATTCTCTCCATCCATTCTAGTTAGAGATCTCTTAGAAACCTCTTCCTTCTGATTAGAAGATTGTCCTACCAGTAACTCGGTTTTCTTGTGTTATTACAGCACTTTCCCTGTACGGAAAATAAAAAAGAATGAAAGTATTTGATTTTATGTTGACCTTTCTCTAGCCTTCTGAATTGCTGAATTACTCAGAAGGCTTTCAAAGAGTTCAGATTCAGTTCAAAATTGTTTTCAATTTTGAGTCTGAAAACAATGGAATCTCTTCAAAGGACCCCAGTGGAATTTGTGTTTCTTTGTACAAAGCAGGTTTAGTTTATAAATCAAGCTATAATACCAGGAAACAAGATAAAAGTAGATCGTATGCAAGGTACAAATTACACATAGAAGGTGCAGATTTTGGCTCATAAATGTATGAGAAAGAATTGACAGAGGCATGAGCGAAGGGGAAAAAAAACTGGAACAGAGACAAAAATTTCACCTTGATGGGATTGAATAAGAGCAGTTGGCAGGAAGAAAGGGAGACACAGAGGAGAAACTAAGAAATACCTCAACATTAGAAGTTCTTGAATCTATAAAAGGAGTATCTAACACTTCACAGATTTACGTAAGTAACCACTGGCAAGAGTATGAGAGAGGCAAAATTGTCTTGTTTTAATTTCAGATCACTACATTTGAATAATCAAGGGAAGCCCTATAAGAAGTATATAAAATTGTAATGTGTCTTCAACAATATTTTTTTACTTTTTTTGCTGCTAGAGCTGCAATGCTATATTTTATATCTGAGAAGATGCCTAGTAGAACAGTGCCTCCTTAATACACAGATAAGCATTATCCATATCAAAATTAGCTGATCTTTGTTGCCAGGATCTCCCCCTATTTTTGACTAAGTAATGCATGTGGAGTCCTTGGTGCTTTCAGAGCTTAGTAGTTTTCTTGCAGAGTTGCTCACGCTGAAGATTTACCTAGTGAAACCTAATGAAACACCTGCAAGAAAATCACCAAGCTCAGAGAGCACCAAGGACCCCACAGTCTAAACCTGAGCCATAACTATTCTCTTCTTTCATTAAATAATCCATTTAAAAAAAGATAGGTTCACTAATAAAATATTAAGTATTAAAAGTTTTCAAGGAAAGTGCCTCTTCGATTGGGAAGAAAAGCAACTACAGCATCAAAGAAGAGGAAGGACTGTACTGTTGATAAGACTAATGCCTAGGAAAGGAAAAAATAGCTTTTCTGCAAACATATGTTTTGATAGATGGATAGAAAACTCATGATGGGCACAACAATAGAGAGGATTCAGATAATCAGCTGTTTCATATGATAAATGGGATCAAATAGTTGAAGACACAAATACAGGGATTTCTTTTGATGGATTATTACATCTAGGAGCATCATACCTTGCTCTTTCATTCAGCTAGCGTTATGCTGTGTCTCCTTATCCACAAATATGGCATGCTATTTATTCTGTTAGTCTTCTATAGAGATTAAATGCTCCCTGGAGTTAAGGGCTTTGAAATCTAGTCAATTTGAATTAATTTTAATAATCAAGAGGCAGGCTGTGATATGCAAAAGGAGAAATAACAGGCCTAATAGCCTGTGGTGAATCAAAATATTTTTTTCTTCAGTCTTCCCCTGAAATTATGTATTCAAAAATGTTTTACTTTCAAATTATAACATGCTTTGAAGAAACAATCATTTCCAGAAGTGTTAACTTACAACCATAATCTTTCCAATATCCCCAAAAGCATGTTATAGTCCATCATATCAGGAAGGGATCAAGTTGAGGAAAGGCAGAGGTTGACTTGTTCCTGATTAAAACAAAAAGCTGGTCTATTGAGTTTTATCTGATTCATCAAGACAACTCTTATGTTCTTAGTCTAGAAGGAAAAACAATACATGAAAATATTTGCTTAGGTGCCAGATGCTGTGTCTGACACTAATAAGTAAATCTAAGTAAATCCTAAGTCATCAGTTCCCTTTCTTAAAAACACATTCTCACACATATAATTAGAATTGAAAAATTGGCTCAGGAGGAACTGCTTTTTTTCAGATTTAATTGCCACACTGAAAAAAAATCAGCAAGCTGGTTGGGCAGGCCTCTCACTGTATCCAATATGGGTGGCTCCTATTCACAGCTTTCACTGTTCGTTAGAAAGAACCGAAACACTTTTGACAGATGTCCTTTGAACAATGTGTAAGTGCCATTCATTTCTTCACAAGCTTTAAATCTGAGTAATGTTTTGTTCAACTCATTTATGTATGTGTGTATAACTTTCAAATACATCTTTTGTCCTCCTCTCCAAAAATGACCAAAGAAGAATAAAACTATTACGGCTATGCAGAAAATGGAATTTGAAGAACAAAATGTGAAATGAGATGCACATGGAACACCTTACAGCTGCTGTCTTTTCCTAGGATCTTGTGTTGATGTAACATCTCAGAAAAAGATAGAGTTGGGCTCCTTAATTGTACAAGGTATGTGAACCCTACTGTATATAGCAAGCTCAATGCAAAAAGGGCAAATCAAAACGTTTACAACATCCAAATCAAAGGTCCAAATCCATGCTTTCCTGTCCTTGAGGCAAACCCTTTCCAACTAAGTAGACTTAGTTGAAGAGTTGAACTAAATTTAAACAAGAGTTGGACTAAGAGTTGAGACCATTGACTAGAGTTGAGCTTAGAATGTAATTAACCACCCTTATCACTTGGTCACCTCATAATTTACTTAACATCCCCCCTTCTTTCTCCTTGACTGCTACCAACTTTCCTGTCCCCATTCCAGGGAAGCAAATTCCTGGACATCTTTATATATTAATCCCATAACACAAAACTCTAGCAAAGGTGTAGAATGAACAAGAGAACTATGTCAAGGTAAGTTTCACTTGCTTGGAAACAAAACTCCTCCTTCCCCTTGCGATAGAGTCAGTGCTGACATTATAAGCACATTGTTAAGTATCTCAAACCATTGCTTATTGACATTCTCCACTTCACATGGGGGTGATAGCTCAATACAGAATCCATTACAGTCTGTATTATAGATGACCAAACAATCTGTAATCAAACATTTCTAGTGAAGAAAAACTAGCATAACCTGTAACATTTTTTTCCACTAACCAAGAGCTTGTAAAATGAGTCATCTGTAGCCTGAATATACTTCCTTATATCATTGATTCCGGTTCTGCCCACTGGGTCAATAGAAAATAAATCCCATACTGTCTTCCAAATGACAGCCCTTCACATAGCTGAAAACTATTATCATATCTTTCTTTGGGTATCTCTTCTATATGTTAAACATATCTATAATTTTTTATATGGTTTGGTTTTTAGATTAACCATTGTGATACTCCTCTTATAAATTTGCTCCAATTTATAGTTGCCCTTTTTATTTTTATTTATATACCACCTTTATTATTTTTCCAAACACACAGCAGTGAACATATAAAAAACACCCTCCTCCTTGTGTTTTTCCCATAACAACATCCCTGTGAGATGACATAGGCTGAGAGAGAGTGACTGGCCCAAGATCATCCAGCTGGCTTCATGGCTAAGGAAAGACTTGAATTGACAGTCTCTTGCTTTCTAGCCTGGTGCCTTAACCACTAGACCAAACTGATTCATAACCAGAACAGGACACAGTATTCCAAGTAGGAACTAATCAAGGAAGAGTAGAGTTGAGATAGTTACTTCCCATGATGTGAACATTAGCTCCTGCAAATGTACCTTAAAGTGTCATTTGTCTTTGTAGCATCTATTTCACCCTAGTGAAATTGAATTTGTGATCAACAAGAATCATATTCTTTTCACATAAATTGCCACGAAGTCTCCCCATCTTTTACTTTTGCCTATCCAGATGCAGAAGTTTATATTTTCTTAACTAAGTTCCATCTTATTTATTTCGGCACACTCAAGATTGTCTAGGTTTTTTGTTTTTAATTCCTTCTCTCCTTCTTAAGTATTAACCATCCTACCTTTTAGGTCTCCTAAGCATTGATTTAGCTTCCTCATCCAAGTCACTGATAAAAATGTAACAAGGCACAAGACCGAACCCTGTAGACCGTCACAACTAAGTGGAACCATTACAATCATTCTTAGAGTATGGTCATTCAGCCAACTGCAAATCTTTTAACAATAGTGTTATCTAGCTCTTATTTTACCATTTTATGAAAGAGAACCAGACTGTTTGAAAGTCTTGGTATATTATGTCTGCAGAATACCAACCATCTCAAAGGAGGACATAAATTTAGTTTGAATGACATCAAAAACAGAGTATACTGGTTGGGTTCACAGAATACAGTGAACCACAGACAATTATTTTTTTAGCCTACTATAAGGTGGGAACATAACCTTGTAACAGGTATTTTTTTTACATTCATGATTCCCTTCCCTCTTGTTGGAGATGATGAATGGCTTAGCTAAATACCTACTCATCACTTGATGACTCAAAGTAGAGTTGATCTTTCCCAAACCTACTGTACTTTAAACTTTTAACCCTAACCCTCTGCTATATAACTTCCATAATCTCCAACCAATGAACCAAATAATGGACCAACTCAGCAACCAGTTCTGGCTTTGTGTGATGAATGATGCAGCTCAGCCAACCCAGCTAATTTAATAAGATTTAGCTTAAAATGTAGTTAGCAAATACTGCCATGGATTAAATTATACCTTGCAGCTCTCCTGGGCTAAACCCAACGAAAAGAAAAGTGGTAAATTTAAGAAATTAAAACTGGACGAGGTCGGCTATGGTTCCTTTTTTCCCCCTCCACCTTCCAGCCTGATATTGACTAAGCAATAGGCAAAGAGAGCTTTTTCAAAGATAAGCGACTTTTGCCCCGTCCTTCTCTTTTGTTGATTTTTGCTGCAGCGCGCAGAATGGGAATTGAATTAACCCCCTCGCTACAAAGAAACAGGAACAGGAAGGGCAATTAAAAGCAATCGGAGGGGCCAAGTTCCCTAAAATTTGTCTTATTCTTCCCAAGCGACCCATCGCTATCCCAGCCCAGGGAGCCCACTAGAGCGGACAGCCCCTGGAACTTGCTGAGTTTGGGGGACGTTAAAGGTAAGCCTCGAGCCCTACCCGCCCGCCGCTCTGTTCGGAAGGTTGCGGCTTCACCTGACTTCAACAGGTGAGATTCCTCCTCTGTCCTGAGAGCTCCCGTGCAGGTTCTCCTTCCTCCCTCTCCCGCCAGCCGCTTCCCACCACTCACCATGGCTGCCGCAGACCTGCTTCCCCGGAGGTTCGTGTCCCCCCCGCCCGATGCGGGTCTCCCCCCTCCCCCCGGCGCCACAGGTGAATTTCCAGTCGCTCGCTCCGTTTTCCCATCATGCCCTAAACTGAAAGTTCTTGACTCCTCCTCCCCCGCCCGGCCTCCCGTGTAACTCGGGCAACCGCCCCACGGGCACCTTGGGGCCACGCGGGAGAGGGCGCTCCGCGCTCTCCCGAGTCGGTGAATGGAAATTTTACGTGCGGCGTCTGCCTGCCACCCTTCGTAAGCCAGGTTTCCCCGAGAGAAAGCGCTCTCTCCCGCGTGCCCCCAAAGTGCCCGTGGGGCTGTTTTCACTTTCTCTCTCAGGGCGCTGTGCAGCGGAACATAAATGTAAGGACGTCCTCGCACCAGAGGAACTTAGAGGCTCGGCTTAGCACCGGGGCGTGGATAAGCGGAAGAGAGAAATGCAGGTACAGGTACCTTGCAGATGAATGGCCTACTCCAGGCATTGGGAATATGTCCTTTCTCGATACTAATGTACATCTGCTTTAACGTTTAAGACTTGGTAGTTCTAGCCTACACGAGTTCTAGCTTCATACAAGAGCTGGATCAATTCCTGGAGGTAATGGGGATCAACGGCTATTAGTTGTTATGGCTTTGTGAATGTTTCTGAAAGTTATCCGCTGGACTAGTGCGGGCTTCTTTGTGCTGTTGGCTGGCCATATCACAGCAGACTTTGGGCCAGGTAGGCCAAGGGCCCAACCCAGCAACATAGGTTATACTAAAAAGAAAAAAGAAAAAAAGTTAGGTTGGCAAATTCCAGAGATGGGGCCTTTTTTTGTTTGTTTGTTTGTTTAAGAGGAGACCAATATTTCTGGAAGCAGCTTCATAGAAAAAAAAATATGAACATAACTCAGACATTTCTAAATGCAATCCTACAAATATTTGGATTATTTCAAAAATCCATATTTTGCCAATAAAGAACTCTAACACATTATGGATACCTGGATATTACTGCTTTAAATCTGAAATTTAATTATTAAATTATGGGCGTACGGAATCTAGTAACCTGGGATTGCAATTCCCCGTAGTCCCTTGATTATTACCTATACTGGTTGAAGTGACAGAAACTGAAATATATTTATATTTTAAGTTCATTTTGTGAGGATAAACATCCTACATGAGTGACTATATTATATTTATTACTGTTGCCATTGGGTGTTCAGTTACAGTGGTATTCCAAAAACATATTAGCAAATGCAAGATCTGTTATGACTCTACGTGACGTAAACAATCAATGGTTTGCCTGTTCACTTTGTGTATGGTTTTTGATATGTGCAAAATAGCAACTGTATTTTATTTGGGCTCATGCCATGTGGCCAAGCCTGTTAAGGTAAAAGGCTCTGCTTTAAATTAAATGTTACGCTTTTAAAGCCATGCCACAAACTGGTCACAAATCCAGATATTCTAGTTGAACTGGATTCCCTTCTTGAAAGTGTTCTTTTTCATTCCTTTCATTTTAAAAATAGCTGAAATTGTACCGCATTACTAAGCAACCTTTTGGCTGGTGGGCATGTCTGAAACTTTGAGAGGTTAAATAAAATAGCTGCTACTTAATACAAAGTATACAAGCTTGTCAGATCACTCCATTCCACTGAATGCGCACAACTATCTTAGTTTATCTTCCCAACCCTCTCCACATACTTTTCAGCTAGTTACATTTTCAGATAAGCATGGAGTTTCAACCAACCACCAGTTTTATTTTTGTTTAAGAATGCCTGTAATAACCCTGGGGCCCAAATTCATTCTGAGAAATAAAAAGGAGCTGGTGCTTTGTGGCAGGCAAATTTTGTCTCTATTTACTTACTCAATCAAATGCAGTATGTAACAGAAGTGAGTACACCCCCTCATATTTTGTAAATATTTCAGTATATCTTTTCATGTGTCAACACTTGGCTACAATGCAAAGTAGTGAGTATACAGCTTGTATAACAGTGTAAATGTGCTGTCCCCTCAAAATAACGCAACACACCATTAATGTCTAAACTGCTGGCAACAAAAGTGAGTACACCCCTAAGTGATAATGTCAGAACGGGGCCCTAAGTATCAATATTTTGTGTGGCCACTATTATTTTCCACCACTGCCTTAACCCTCGTGGCCATAGAGTTCACCAGAGCTTCACAGGTTGACACTGGAGTCCTCTTCCACTCCTCCATGACGACGTCACAGAGCTGGTGGATGTTAGAGACTTTGCGCACCTCCACCTTCTGTTTCAGGATGCCCCACAGAGACTCAATAGGGTTTAGGTCTGGAGACATGCTTGGCCAGTCCATCACCTTTTCCCTCAGCTTCTTTAGCAAGGCAGTGGTTGTTTTGGATGTGTGTTTGGGGTCATTATCATGTTGGAATACTGCCCTGCGGCCCAGTCTCTGAAGGGAGGGGATCATGCTGTGCTTCAGTATGTCACAGTACATGTTGGCATTCATGGTTCCCACAATGAACTGTAGTTCCCCAGTGCCGGCAGCACTCATGCAGCCCCAGACCATGACATTCCCACCACCATGCTTGACTGTAGGCAAGACACACTTGTCTTTGCACTCCTAGTTGCCGCCACACACGCTTGACACCATCTGAACCAAATTAGTTTATCTTAGTCTCATCGGACCACAGGACATGGTTCCAGAAATCCATGTTCTTAGTCTGCTTGTCTGCAGCAAACTGTTTGTGGGCTTTCTTGTGCGTCAACTTTAGAAGACGCTTCCTTCTTGGACGACAGCCCTGCAGTCCAATTTGATGCAGTGTGCAGCGTATGGTCTGAACACTGACAGGCTGACCCCCCCCTCCCCCTTCAACTTCTGCAGCAATGCTGCGAGCACTCATACGTCTATTTCCCAAAGCCAACCTCTGGATATGACACTGAGCACGGGCACTCAACTTGGTCGACCATTGCGAGGCCTGTTTTGAGTGGAACCTATCCTGTTAAACCGGTGTATGGTCTTGGCCACCGTGCTGCACCTCAGTTTCAAGGTCTTGGCACTCTTCTTATAGCCTAGGCCATCTTTATGTAGAACAACAATTTGTTTTTTCAGATCCTCAGAGAGTTCATTGCCATGTGGTTCCATGTTGAACTTCCAGTGACAGTTATGCAGTTACTGCATGTGCAGTTACTGTCACTAAGTGGATCATTCCAAAAAATGGCATCAATTCTGTTCCAATTTTGCTCTGCAAAGCTTGTAGACCTTGAAATCACTATTCTCTTGCTTCCATCACTAAAGTGATAGCTTTGAGCCACGCTCATAGCCTGTAAACCTTAGCTTTCTAGCCTTTGGTTGTCCCTTTCTTCTAATTATTTTTGGAATATGCACCCATGCATTGCTTCCAAACACCCTTAAGTGTGCCAGAGATGGATTTCTCCCATATAACACTGCATATGGAGTATCATTAATTGAGGAACTCCACAGTCTATTAATTAATTAGCAGCCAACATGGCTTCTCCCCAATATGACATGCTCAGACCAGAATCCTCCAACTGCCCCACTGTCTATTAACCATTTGTCCCCGCTATTACAATAGCCAACTTTTGCAACAGCAGCTTGTCCATCTGTTGTCCTTTTTCTTTGCAAACAGTCTTTCTTCAAATGACTCTTATCACCACACATGAAACACCGCCGTCCTGTTGCTTTCTTTGTAGAAAAAATTTGCTGGGCTGTCATCCGATCTCTGCAGATATCTTGTGTTGCTGTTCTCTCTCTGCTCCTTGGGCCCCCACCTCAGGAATTTCTCCTCATGGCTTTTTCTAAAATGGTGCTTATTTTCTTCTGAAATCAAACAGACTTTAAGAGCTTCCATTCTTCAGTCCTGTTAAGTCCTCAAAAACATCTGAAACAATATCCCACGTTTCATCAAGGCTGTTTAACACCAATAGCACTTTCTGAGATTTAGGAATCTGCATCCCATGCTGTTCCAGCTCAATGAAGTCTGCATGTCCAACAAATGCTGCTCCATACTCGCTTGTGGGTGCAGCCTGGCTCTGCACAGTTGTGGGTACAACTGTCTCGATAATTGTACAATATTGCATGCTGATGCACTTTCACATTTCTCAATTTCAGCCAAACCTCATTTGCAGTCTTCAAGTTAGCTACATTCAAAAATTGGTCATCTTCTAAATTTAAGATGATGTAGACCAGTGCCTTATCATGCTGCCTCTGGTCAACTGCTACTAATGGTGCCTGGGGTGAATTAACAACAATATCCCAGAGCTCCTTAGCCTTCAGGAAGCATTGACATTTTGCAGCCCAAATAATATAATTCTTCTGTCCCAAACGAGGCAGAGAGCTTTCCTCGAATTCAACAGCCATCCTGCAAGCTTTCTCTGCCTTGTTCTCTTTTACTATAACACAGGCAGTCCTTCAGCTTAATTACAGTTCAGTCTTACTGTGCGCTCTGCGCCCAGTAAATAAGGCCCCCCTGATATCAGAAATGATACAGGAGGGGGGGTGGACCTGGCAGGGGTCACCGAGACCTGGCTGGGCCCAGAGGGTGGACTCCCTCTGGTTGACATCTGCCCGCCAGGTTTCAAAGCATTTCAC
>JANHFL010000481.1:205895-240115 GCA_032468155.1 Oxyrhabdium leporinum
ATAATAATAATAATAATAATAATAATAATAATAATAATAATAATAATAATAATAATAATAATAATAATAATAGCAGCTAAGCTATGCTTAATAAAAAACAACTGTTGCCGAATCCAATCTGGGTTGGTCACCGGGACCAGAAGTTTAATTTTCAGAGCTTTTAAACTCTTGTTGGAACCCATCCTCAGAATATTTGAGCTCCAGTACAAGTATGAAAACTTTGAAGACTAAACCTCTGATTCCTTATATAAATATGGTTTATAATTATGAATATGCCAATATAAGTAACAGAACTGTAAATAAGCTAATATAAAGACAATTAGTTAAAACTATTGTTATATCACTACTATTGTCAGTACACGTACCGATATTCTAATATTGGCTAATGATATGCCCTGACAATGCACTGTATTCAAAATGTTTATGAATAAAAAAAACATATACTTAAAAATGATTCCAGTGACCAACTTAGACTAGATTCTGCAACATTATCCTGGAACACATACCGTATTTTTCACTCCATAAGACACATTTTTTTCCCTCCAAAAGTGGGTGGAAACGCCTGTGCATCTTATGGAGCAAAAAATACGGGCCGCAGCGGTGGGGTCCTTTTACAGTGCTGAAGCCCGCCTCTTCTGTCTTCGTCATTGCCCATTTTCCTCCTCTAAACCTAAGTGCATCTTATGGTCAGGTGCATCTTATAGTGCGAAAAATACAGTATATTTGCCTTCATTTGTAAGGCAATCTGTATTGACTGATTGTGGAACATAAATTCAAATCTCAACCCCAGGTTGTGTAGAAAATGTGGCGTTTCATATCTACAAAGATATATGCTATGTCTTAAAACAGCTGTTTTTTTCCCAATGTTCATAAAATATCTAAATAGGGAAAGAAGATAGAGTGAATGAGAAGAATATGGAACAATCTGCCCATCTATAATCCTGACATTCCCCATCACCATAAAATAGGATAATCACTAATGCTCATTAGCTTCACCATGCTGCCACATAAATGCAGTCTATCCCCAATTCCCAACAAGATGTGTTTAAATGAATCTTTCTCTACTTCCTCCCAAATTTATAAAAGCTTGGCAGAAAGACTTTTAATTATTAGAAATTTAATATTTACGAAATGCAGGCAGGCAGTTCATATTATAAAAAACATATAACAGCCATAGGCACCCACTACAAAAATAAAACAAAATAATTAAAAGTCCATGTTTTACTACACTGTTCTAAGAGTATATATAAACAACAAAATTCATAGGCTGTTACGTTTAGTTAATATTTGAGGCTTTTGTTTTATTCCCTTTCTCCCTTGTTTTTTAAAATAATATCTAATAATGGTTCTAGGAACCAAAAAAAACTTGCATCATTTTCCATTTTATTATTTTAATAAAGATTTAACTCAACTATGATTTTGTGAGCTTAAGTCCCCTTCCAACCCTTCCCTGGTAAATTTCCCAAACAGACAATCAACATGTTACCACTGATAAAGAATGAGCTTGCCTTCAACCCATATATGTAAAAAAGTCTCTGTTCTATTGAAAATTTGGGGGGGGGGGAAGAGAAATTCTCCAGGAGAAATAAATATACATCCTGGGTAGCAGAAGGAAAACTATTATCCTTGGTTTCAGATTAAATCTGGTAACTTTCTAAAATCTGAAAACAGAAAGGAAGTACAAATAACGTTGGGTTAGAAACTTCTGATTAATGGAATTGTTACTTGGTTAAAGACAGGTAAATGTTTATTTAGTTGTGCTAAGTTTTAAGTTTTCTGATTTCAGTTTTCTCAATGAAAGTTTAGTTTATTTGAACAACTTGTAACAGTACTATGGTGTTCCCCAAATTATTTACTGATCCATACTACCTTGGGATCTGCCTATGATTTTATATTGTTGCTGTGTAACTCCTTTGGAGTCTATAGAGTCGAGCATTTTTATTTCTTGTAACATTAATGGCTTTTGATATGATTACCTTAAGCTGAACAGAAACACTTTCCTTTTTCTTATTTTTAATAAAGTTGATTTTGAGGATTTTTAGTGAGACATTCTAAAAATCACAGGGTCAAAACACAGCTTCAGAGTTTATTTTACTACTGCTGTGGTTATCTTTCTGACACTTGTCAGTAAGGTGCTCAGGTTGTGGGATCCATATCTGCCCCACACATCACGGTCTATTAGAAACAGATGGTAGTAGCAATAACTACGAATAGGAAGGAAGGTAAAAATTATAAAATTTGAACAATTTCTGAGAGAAGCAGATGAGATCCACCCCATATTATACAGAAGTTAATTCATGAAGCTACAAGTGAATTTTGCAAATTTACTTTTCACCATATGTTAATTTTTTAACCTTATTATTCCACATAGCATCTTAGCATTCTCCAACATGGTTCCTTCCACACATATGCCATGCCTACAGTGCTCATTCAATACATCTGATTTCTGGCTATGGTACAATTGATCTGAAAAACACCAGATTATGGAAGTCTGCTACAGATGCTGCCTACAAATATACTATACATTAGCATAGTCTTCTGCATACCACATAAAAAAATCTACATTGGATTTAATTAACTAGTAGCAAGAATGAGATAAGCCCTGTTTATAAACTAATCTTTTCAAAACTAAAAAATACCAGATAAAGAAAAAGAATTTCCTTTGTGCCAACAGATCACAGAATAACTTTCAATGTGCCAAATGTGTTTTTAGGAATATTTTTAGGGAAAAACTATAAATCATCTTATACAAACAATGAACACACAGGATGTATTATGTATAAAATATTGGAAAAAACTATATTTCGAGAATTTGGGAAAAATTTCTGTGAAGTAAATCGTAGGGGCTTTTTTTCTTCATTATTTTTAAGAAGGGAAAATAGGTTACTTCAGAAAAGTAAATATACTTTAATGATCTTGATAGGAAAGTTATTATGAATAAATTAATATTTAAAAAAGAACAGGTTAATCAAGGGTAATTGGTTATGACACAAAAAAACTGAACATGCATATTTAACCTAGCATAGCTATTTGCTATTTCTAGATCTAGCAGGTTTGCCCACTTCTGAGCTTCTTGAGATTTTCTCCAAAAAATATTCTAATGGAGTTTAATCTCAACAGACATTTTATTTGATTTATCATAATGAATGCATTTTTTTTCTTTTTATAACCCTAAAAATCTTTTTATCAGAATAGAGTCATGGCAACTGAATAGAGCTGGGTGTTTTCTGGCCAGATGCCCTTCCTGATGCCTATGTGGAGTCCACAGCAGATATGTATTTTTTGAGCCCTGATAGAGAAACATCTGTCGCTGCCTAGGATTGAATTGTCAGCCTCCTGAGTGTGAGGCAAGTGTCTTCATCTCTAGGCCACCGTGCCACTCAATAAGTGCATTCTTAACGTATACAAATATATACTTAATGTATACAAATGTTGTAAAATGAGATTTTACAATTGTTTTCTTCCAGTGTGTAGCCTGAAAGTGGTTGGATTTAGAAATGATCAAATAAACCAGGCTTCAACTTGAGAACATATGTAACCTTCTAACCTAAATGTGAAGATTATTTTCCCTCTTTCCTTCTCTCCATTTGCTCTTTTTAAAAATTAAGATAAAGAGCACTGGAGAACGATAAAGCACAACTAGTCTAAAATGTATTTTATGTAATTAACAAAAGAATAGGTTACCTTTACTACACGATCACTTCCACACGTCACCATAAGTCCCCTTGAAATATCCATGGACATATGACATATGCTGTGTTTTCCTTCATGAAAAGTTGCCAAAGAAGTGCGACTGGAAGAGAGAAAAGAGAATTTAAGTAACAGCAACCTTTCAGATCTATTTAATTCAGGGGCAAAAGACAGCAATACAAAAACACTTATGCAAAGTAATGCTTCTTAAAAGCAAATATGTCAAGCTCAAGACCAATTTAATCATTTGAGTTATTTTATTTATATATCAAATTTAGAAACCTTCCAGCTCCCTCATAATTATATTTGAAAAAGCAGCCAGTTAACTAAAGATCATATTAAATCTGAACTATGCAAGCATGAAATAAAGGATTTAGAACAACAATAAAATCCCAACATTAAGATACTAACAAATCTACAAACCAGCCCATTTATATTTGTTGAAGACTCTGTTCCAACATGTTTGCAATATTATGCACACACATACATATACAAATACACACATAGAGAGGCAAGAACTAATTTAAAACATCATTTCGAAGTTATAATGCAAACACAGAAGATCTAATTAATACTGATTTTTCTGTTTCAGGAATGGATGCTTCTGACCTGCTGCTTTAGTGAATAGATAGCATTCAGTATTCTTATAAGGGAGAACAGTTAGTCCAGCAAATGCCCTAACAAATGGGGAAGAATTAAAGCAGGTATGTTCTTTGCTTAAATTGGACAGATATTAAAGTTCTAACAAATTAACAATGTTATGACAGGAAAGCATAGTGTTTTCCATACAGAAGTCACACTGTTGCAAGAAAAAAAGTTAACATGCTTTCCTCCTAGCACTGATTTTAACCTTTAATTTAAGGGGTGCTTCCCTACTACTGCCTTGTTTCTGTATCGGAGTTATTTTGTTATCCATCCATGAGTTGGTACAAAATAATACTAATTCAACAAACCTCGTTATTTTCTGGGCAAAATGGGAAAAAGAAATCATTTGTTGTATTTTATGAGAAGGTGATGAGTTACTAAAATTGTTGACACTTGCTGTGGTAAAGGAGGAAGTCATTTCTTTATATATATATATTTGTTTACCATTTTTTAATTTTTTTTCAATTATCCTCCATTTTTTATTGTCTTTTAGTTTATATTAGTTTGATATTTTTAATTTTATATATATATATATATATAAAATAAAATTACTATCAAAAACAACCCTCATTATTTTCTGAGCAGTGTGAAAAGCAAGGATATCTCCAACCAAAGGTAGAAATAAAATTCAGACTACTTTGGAAGTGGCAAAACATTCCTTTTTTTTGGTGATAAACTACGTCAAAAATTACTGGTAACAGATATGAAGGAATTCAGGAAACAAAGCTAACAATGGAAGACAAATATTTGCCTGAAGGCTACTTAGTAGAAAATGGGTATACATGTTCAACTGCCACGTAACATACTTCCCCTGATACTCATTAAAGGTCTGATGACCTTACCTCCAAGATAATGTGTGACAAAGCATTACAGATTTTGACTTGAAACTATAGAGGACTGGCTCAAGGGGGAAACCATACTACTTAATGACATCTCAAGCCTATTTACTTATAGGCTGACAATGAGGCAACATGGGGTGAAGAAAGATTTATGTTATAGGTAATTGTACTATCACAAACTGCAAACAGGAATGTGGCAAAAAAAGTTTAAAAAAAAAGATAGAGAAATAGAACCAGTATTACTCAATCGGGAATTTAGACAGGTGCTTGGGAAAGTCTGTACAGAGATTCTCAGTTTTGTTTGGGAAATTAAGGTTCAACTATTACATAGACCAAAAGAAAGTTGGCAGCTGAAGAAACAGAATGCAGAGGTGAAACTGAAACATTAGAAATGAAAAATAGAACATAGCAAGAGTGTTTTATAAATCACCTGTTCCACCAATTGATAATGATGTAGCAGAAGAAAGAAGAACACAAGGACTTTGCTTCTATGCTGATTGATTGATCGATTGACTGATTGTACACCATTAAGTCAGGGTTGACTTTTAGTCGACACATAAGTTTTCTCCTAGATCATTCTATGTAATTTGTAAATATGTTTTAAACATTGCTATATAAAAACTACCATCTAGTATCCTGGCTAGCTAGCCAAAGCTGATATGAGTAAAACTATTATTAGAGGTTCTAGAGCTTCCAACTATTTGGTTAAAGCTAGCAGGAAGCCAGACAAGTGACATCAAGCCAATCACTTTCTTTCAGTCCTAGGCAATGACAAACCATTTCTGAGAAACCTTGCCAAGAGAACTGCAGGGTTCTGTCCAGGCAGTCTCTTCAAACTGGACATAACTGTACAGAAAGGGAAGAAAGAGAGGTAGAAAATAAGCCAATGAAAAACCATTTCCGAAATGTTGCTACAAAAACTGCATGGACATGTCCAAACAGTTGCCAGAGTCAAAACTAACTTGAAAACACATTAAAAACAAATTATAATTTTGCCTAGTAATTAATTAAACCTACATCAAACTCTAGAACCAAATCACTAGGCTGAAAGTTAATAGGCAGGAAGAAAGGCACACAGCCACCAGCCATGAAAGAATGGCAAGTCATATCTAGAATATAAAATAGGTTTAGATTTCATGAGAAATCATTAAAGGGCTCAAGGACTTGGGACTACACCTAGGATGGGTCAAGGCAAAGTAAATAGCACGTACATCTTGTCTGATGAATGAACACTTCAAGCTTCTTGACTCATCATCTATTTAGTTACAAATGATAATCTGGGAACTAATTTTATAATGAGTGCTCCTGCAGTTTCAATGATGCCATGAACTTTGATCATTTCTCTCTTTCTGCTCTGTCCCCTATTTCTTTCTCTCTGCTATTTTTCGCCTAGATTAGAAGGTTGCCAGAAAAAGAACAGAAGCTTGCAAGAGGTTTTAACAGATAATTTATAAAGAGCTTGTGAAAAATATCTCCCTCCTGATATAGAAGAATGCTTGTTTTAGAAGATATAGAAGATAAATATCTTCCTCCTGATATAGAAGAATGCTTGTATCTTATCAATACAAATATGTTAAAGCATGAAAGGATAAAAAGACCGAAACAATGAAAGCTGTAATTTTGATACATGCTGGAATATAAGACTCACTGTGAAAAAATGTGCAATGTATGTGACACTAAAACAATCAGAAGAACTACAAAATAAAACCCCAACACTAAAAATAAGGGATGAAAAGGGCATTCAATGGAAGGTGAATTCCTTCACCTTTTTCTTTAATTGTGCTACTACTGCAAACCAGCTATTTAAATGGTAAAACACCTTGGTAAAAATGGAAAGAACAATATAGTTTGGATTTATGCATGCTTATCCAAAGCAAACTTGAATGCAATTAAGGAATTCTGAAAAATATGTACATATATTATAACTTCAAAATAATGATGAAGATTGAACATTTGTAACTCAGTACAACATTTTATGATATGAATTTGATAAATTTCTCATCCTTCATTTTGCTAAACAGAAATGACAGTAATAACTTTAAAATACAAATTTTGTTTCTGACAATCCCTGCATTAGGATTGGTATATTGTCAAATTTTGGATTTGTCCCTAGAAACTAAGATCTGATTGGATCAGCTCCCATTTTCTAAAAAAAAAAAGCCACTTCATTTTTCTACAGGATTTGAACTGATTAATGAACTGAAAGCAGTTCAAGCTACTGATAGTTATTTATAAGCTCTTATGTGGTTTGGGACTTAGATAACCCCAGATCACCTATTTGTAATGGTTTCTGCCTGTTCAGTAAGAACTGGGAAAATGGATTATAACCTAAAGGACTTTCATCTATAGAGACTGTGGGAACAAGACTTTTCAATTACATCTTCCATTCTTTGGGAAAGCACCCCATCCATCTCCTTGTTTAACTGGTTTTCTCCCTATTAACTGTCTAAAAAGTCATTAAAACCTGGTGCTATTCCAACAGCTTTGGATGAGAAATCATTGTGAATGGAGATGACTCTTCCTATGGTATATTTGGTGTATGGTTATTTCTCTAGGAGTATGTTGACAAATAAATAATAGTTCTTGGAAAGAAATTAAGAAAACCTATTTTTCCTTTGTTGTATTATAATAGTATTTGGATATATTACTAGAAATGAACTAGCAGATAATAAAACATAACTGGGCAACCGATTTTACATACATTAACTTTAAAGAAAATGAATTAAAAAACCTTATGAAAGGAAGGATATCTATAGTTCTTATCTAACATATGTACTATTTTGGCCTCAAATCTCAAGACTTAAAACTAAAGGGCAGTAGTCATAGTCTTCTAAGCTATAGTACTCACTCTTCATCTTTGATAGACTCAAAACAAGAGTCACAAACCCGGACTTGGAATTCAAAGCCCATTATGGGATAGCTGGAGCGTTTCGTGCTGCATTTGCCACATACTGCTTGACCACATTTCCTACAGTGATGCTGGATAATGGAAATGAAAATGAGAAGCAATCAGAAATATATTCCAAATTAAGCTAAATATTAAGAAGGAAGCAATCAAATTCTCATGTTTTCAGCCAAATGAGTTCAACTGTGCATTCAATGAACTTTCATCAAAGTCTACTATCTCTGTAGGCCTATCCTGGTTAATTTCCTAAAGACAGCAGCCTAAATCTACCCCAGATAAAAATCTCAGTTAATAAACAAAATCATAATGAACATTATAGATTTGTACATAACCTGATCTAGATAAATCTAATGCAGACCACTAATTTGTGCTCAGATGCATAAAGAAATTACCTAATTTATCCCATTCAGATGTGCAGTTTTTAGTGCTTCCACTAGCCTGATGATTCCCTACTTGTTGGGAATTCTGAAAGGTACATTTCCAATACATCTGGTGAATTCTAGGTTGGAGAAAGGTTAACTTAAAATCCAGAAGTACTACATTGTTCTGAAAGGCCATGAAAGATGAGAAGAAAGTATGCATGGAAGTCAAGAACTATTTCAAAAAGATACACCCTAATTATTAACTTCTTTAGCTTTCATATAGTTATAAATAAAACACTGCTGGCTTCTTACCTGCCTCAGACCCAGGGTCTTTGTATCCCACATCTGCTTTATATTCCAGAAAAATGGCTGTTCACATTTCTGACAAGAATCACTTTCCAACCATTGTGGGGCCTGGAAAAAAGAGTTGAGAGAAACACTTAAATATGTCATTCTGAAAAGATTTTTAAAAACTTCCCAGCTTTAAAAATGTAAGTGGAATTAAAGTATACCTTTTTATTTAGATACAATTAGAAATAAAGCGTACAGTTCACAGATAAAGGCTATTACAGCAGTGTCCTTGGAAGTCAGAGTGCTTTATACAATTTGCTTCCCCTCAGATCTAATTAGAATATAATCTTAAATGGTGCGTATGAGGTCACTAAAGCTGCCTCTCAGATGCCTCCTACGCTTAACTTATGACGCAGTTTTCACTTCACCCATATTAATGAGAAATATGCTTTTGCTATACTTCAACAATTAGCTTCCTGTAGGGGGTTAAGGCCTCCGTTTTTTCAGGGTTTGGATGATTAAGAAAAAAATACTAGGTAACTGAGAACCTGAGGTTTTCTACAACCAAACAATTATGCCTTTACTTTCACTCATAATTTGACATTAAATATGATTTGTTCGCATTTGAAGTACCATCAGTGTTATTTAATCAATTAACAACTTGATCTATTCTTCTGTATAAAGGCTCGTTTCCATTCTTGGTCTCACTGCAAACAGCTTTTGGAAAATCACATAAAGACTAGGATTTTCCACAATTTATTGCCTTATAAATCAATTCTTCCAAAATAACTGAAGCAATTGTTTTTTAAATAGACATTTTTATGTATGGAAAAAGGGCTGGGCAACGGAAATTACAGGTGCAGCCAGAAAGCATTTTTAAATGCCTGGTAATCTAACTAATTTTATTCAAAGACCTAAGATTCCAGAAATTTCATCAAATATACACAATGCTTCTAATTAAGGGAGTTAATTTGAATAAAATATGTTAGTCTGAAATAAGGCTCTTTCCGATTTTTGGTTACTTACACAATGGTGACCTCACTGTAATAGCATCTTCAGTACTATTCTGGCTTTGAAGGCTAATCTTGATAATGTGATAGCACTACAACTTTTAATATTTTTTCTTGGTTAAAATTTTATTTAATGTAGAAAACCAAGGTTATTTCCAGATACCAACATTTCTCAATTTTTTCTATTAATGGGAAAATAACAAATATGTAGGATTGTATATTGTATTTTTTACAGCACACAACCTATGTTTTGAGCTACATGCTAGATATTCGAGCTACTAAGAGATATGTCGATGTTATACTTCAGTACGATCTCAATGTTACCTTTTATCTTTAAATTTAAATTTAAAATGTTTCTTAAACATAAAAGCTTCTTAAAAGGCAATGATCTGGCAACTAGGACAAGATAATTCTAATTCCAAAGGACGGTAAGCTTGAGTCCTGGTGCTCACTCCCACTTTATTTTTTTCACTCCCACTTTATTTTCCAAAATAGCACTCCAGTATGCCTTTCCTGGTTAATTACTAAATTTGACTAATTAGCTGTGAGTTAACAGAATGCAGGAATATTATAATTAGGGGATATTAGCTTTTCATCTGTCCTTTTGATATAAACAAGTAAAATCTTTTAGTTTTGTTCCTACCTCTTCTCTACTAATATCCATATTCCAGACTGTGATACCTCCATCTGCTGAACAAGAAACCAGTTGTCGTGTGAGTTGGAGGTAACAGACAGCCTGCACCTTGTCACTGTAAAAAACAACAACCAATCAGCTAGATGATAAAGTTATGTAACATTCATATCACATTTTGCATGTTTGACTTGAAACCATTCCAATCTTGCGGGTATGGATGCTTGCTAAAGAACATTTTCAAATATAAAACTGCATACCTGGATTTTTTAAAATATGTATTAATTTGCATATAATATCTGAATGTCAGTTTTATATTGTATAGATTGTAGTTTTACATGTGCAACAGTCTTTCCAAACATACTGCTTCCAAAAATATCAGACTATACTCTGGGATTCCCAGTCAGAATGGCCAATAGTTATAGAAGCTATAGTCTAGCACACTTGGAAAAAGCCAGGGTAAAAATGGTATTGCTGTTATCTTTCCAGATGTTTCAGTTATAAACAGGTACTAAAGGACAGAATAGGTTTTGAGGAATACATTTTTGTAACTCTTTGTGCAAATTTCAGCTGCTAAATTATTTTACTGATCCAGTAAAAGCAGATGTTGGCTCAAATTCTGCAACTTTTGATAAAGTATTTTGATCTTTTAATCTCTTTGCCTTCCTCACAAGAGAGAATCATTTTTTCCTGCTGTTTAGTGGAGACACTGTTTATTCATACATGAGGAAAAATATTAAGTGGCTGCGTATCTTAAATGTTTGTTAATGTACTGTTACATTTGTGAGAATGAAGTATTTAATAAATGGTGATAATGTGTTTTGTAAAAAAGGGATTTTACATAAACAGAACTTCCAAAATTTAGTCTTTTGGGGGAGCATGGGGATGGTCATTAGCACTGCACTGTTCCTTAATGATAGAAGACTCTAATGAAGCAAGAGTCTTTATTGACACTTGGGGAATTAACAAATAATAAAAAGTCTTTTCACGTATCATCTACCAGCAAATGCCTTAATTGCAGAAGAAATCTACTGCATTCTTCTGGATCACTGCAATTTATTTGCATATGTCTCATGCTTTTCTATCATCATGCTATGTGTCTGCACTAAGGTGTAAGATACAACTAGGTAAAACTAAGAAACAAACAGAAAGATCTAAAGCATCAGATTTTAAATCTTTACCTCAAACTTCTTGTGCTTTTGAAGATTTTCACAACAGCATACTGCAATAACACATTTAGAAACAGTACTATACAAAATTCTTAGTTGATTTGTGGCTGACAGAAAAGAGAACCAAATAAAATCCTTCATCCCTATGCGAGTAACACTGGAGGCTAATCAGAATTAATACACGCTAGGAAACAAAATTGCTACATACTGATGACCTTGAAGAAGCAGGGTCCGACCTCTTCTTCCACCAATGTCCCACATGATTATGCTGTTATCAGATGCTCCAGAGAAGAGTAATCGCTGAACAGGATCCCACCACAAAGAAGAAACACTTCCTATATATAGGAAGAGGGGAAGGGTGAAATGTTGACAATATACACTTGCTGAAAAAAACAACAGAACAGAAATCCTATGGCAATCCCTTTTAAAGGGATACTTTTATTGCAGCAAAATGAAACAGCTGAAAGGAAAACATGATAGAGCCCAAAGCGGACATTTTTTTTCTCCTGATTAAAAATGGGTCTATGTTGAAGTTGTATTTTTACCCTGGGGACATTTTTTAAATGAATTCTTCACAGAAAACAAATATCTCAATCTTCTTCAGCTGCTGAACTTAAGCTATTTTAGTATCTGTATAGCTATTTACAAATAGCTTAAGCTATTTTAGTATTTGTATTTTAGTATACAAATTAAATGTAGTCATGGGAAAAATGGTTTACGTCCTGGTAAAATGAGAATTACTGAAAATTCTATAGTTAAAACATTATAGAATGTTTTTAACATTATAGACTTTTCGCAAATGCTCATTTGTGGCAACATGCATATCTATTAAAAAACCACCACCCAAAATCAACTAAAATACAGGAGGAGACCTCTCAGAAGTACAATTTCTCTCAATCCATTTCAACTGGATTGAAATTGTAGAAGTTGGTAGAAGTTGAAGTGTGCCTTCGTATGTAAGATTAATGCTTACCTTATCAAAGCTTTATTCCTTCCCCTACCTTTTTTAATAAACTGAAGAATGTTAGACAGTGTAGCAAGTGCTGTGTTGGTTAGAAAGCCAAATTAAAATAAAGAAAGCTCAACTTTAAAATCATTAGTGTTAATTAAACAATTAGGTGATTTAGAATGAACTCATTCAGAAGTCATTTCAAGTTGCTGTAATTGACCCTACAGAATTGTTATGACAATTAACAACTGGAGACCCATATAAACTATCTTATGCCTCATAGGAAAAAAAAGTATACTGCGTATAAACAAAGAAACGTTTCAATTAATACATTTTAACCAAACTTGGTGTCAAATAAAAATATATTCATCTATAAAAGCATTATGACATACATGGAAAAACTCAGAAACTGGAAAGAGGATTTCTTATGTTAAGGAAGCATTTACATTTTCTAAATAATGTTGTTAAACCTGTATTAGGGCTTACGCTAGCATTCCACATGATTTTCAACTCAAAAAATATAGCCAGTAGGTATCAGGGATTTTGAAAATCATTATATGATTTTGGTTAGCATGTCTAGTGTTTAACTGAAATAAGGGCCTGGATAGAAGTGTACCTGGAAACTATAAATAAAGTACTGTCAACTCCTTAGAGGAAAAGCAGGCAATGCAGCAATACAGTATGGGATAGTTGTGCCCCAACATTTGACACCAGAAGCTGTATCTGAATACAATTTTACTGGTAGATTTCCTTAGTCAAGTCTTCTGCAGCCTCTGTGCGCTAAGTGGTGGCTCACCCCACCTGAGCAGAAAAAGTTAACAGTCCTACAAAGGTACATGCTAGTTTATGGCAATAAAAATCTGATAAAGATGATTAGCATTAGATGAATAAAAGAAAACAATAGAAAGGATGTTAAAGGAGAAAGAGGGAAGAAATCATTTTTAAAATGCCAAAAGATTTTCTGAATCCTTTGTAAATCTCTTCCTGTGTTATGTGATAGTCTTAAGAAATAATATTCTCTAGAAATTAGCAAATCTCTACATTTAGGATTTAATAATACAGTAAAAATCGGGTGAATTCAATGCTGAAGCTGTTGACTAGCTGACATGAAAACCGGCTGAGAGTCAACACTTGAAAGTCTGACATCTAGTGTTTCTATAGTTTGAACACAAGAAAAGTTTAGAATGAAATGATAATTAAACTGGAAGAGGTTGCCCATTCAGTGCAGGAATCCAAAGTAAAGATAGACAGATGCTATCTAGCTTCATTTGAACATATCCCACCACTTCTCTTAACAGGTAATTCTGACCTCAAACTGCTCCTATTGTAAATACATTTTTCTGACATTCAACCAAAATTTGCCCCTGTAATTTAAACCATTATTTTGTGTTCTGTACTCTGAAATAATGGAAAAGAGCATTGGCTTTCTTTGGACATTTAACTTTTGATTAAAAATGTTCAGTTCAAAATTGGTTTATATTTCTGGTAGAATATTAATATTCCTGTTATAAATTTAGTTTTGTAAATTTTTGAGCAGTTATCTCAATAATAATACAGCCCAACATTACTTAGAATCACATGATTTTTTTACTCTAGCTCACATAGGCCCTGTAAGGATCTTTCATGTCATTAAACTTTTTTTTCCTCTCTGAACAATTGCATAAAAGCACTAGGCTCTAGTTGCATCTTAGAACTGCAGTTTCAAGGAAAACTTTGCTATCCCACTAAAATGTAGAACTTAAAAAAGAAAGTCACTACAGAGTGATAACTGAATGGTTGAAAGACTCAAGTCTCTGATTGTGGGAAAAATAAGTAAATGTTCTAAGGCTGGATTCACATACACATCGAGACATAGCTTGACAAACATTGTTCCAAAATAAACCATGTATAAGTATGCTATGAGATAAAGTTTGGGGTGATCAAGTAAGTATTTGTATGTTGCAGAACAGGTGACCCTGGAGAAGAAAACACCAGCTGGAACAAATACTTTTGTTGTGAGTTATTCAGCATTAAAAAAAAAGTATAGGGAGCTCAGTTAGGTTAACAAAGATAAAATGGACAGTTAACTGAATAAAAATTGGTATGGGGATTGTTTGTGGAGGAGAAAACAATGTTTTTCAATTACATATGAATAATATGTTTATCTGAGATAAGTTATCGGATGTTTTGGATCAATGTTTGAATATGGTAATGAATTGTATAAAGAAAAACATTTTCTTTACAAAGAAGATGGAAGCTCACAGGGTTGTTTTTGGTATGGATTTGCAACTGATGAAATTACGCAGCAGGCTTAGTTGTAGTGTTATCAGTATGGGAATAAACAAATCTAATCTTGTTTCTACCTACTACATCCAGGGAATGAAAAAATGTAGACAATTTAGGAAAGTAAAATGTAATTCAGGCATGGTAATAGTACTGTATGAGGAAAGCCAACTGACATGTAAACCAGTTCTGGTTGGGATTATGTTGACTCTAAAATAATTTCTTAGTTGAATCTCTTCCTGATTTTGGTTTATATTAGAACATCAATATTAGGAATGAGTTGGGGTATTCTGTTTCAATTTAACCGATAATGGGAATATGACCACAACTAGATTCAAATCTATCTCTATCACATAGATTTATTATATGCAGACTTAATTACTGCTAACATAGGATTGCTTGTAAAGATTGGTCAAGACACAGTGGAGACTTGGCAAGAACCAAAAAAACTCTTTCACCTTCAGTCAAATTCAAAGTTTTGCCATGTTTCAAAACAGTATTTAATTTAGTTGCCTTGAAATTGCCTGAAATTTAGTAGCTGAAATTCTACTAAAAATGATATGTCCTAAACGTGTTGATGATCAGAAAATGGCTAATAAAGTGGAAAATCCTATCTGATGAATTAAGTAAAAATAATAATTGTATAAGATACAAAGCACTCAAAGTTGCAAGCAGATTCAGGATGAATTTTAGAAGATTAATGGCAAAAAATAATAATGAATAACCTAATTGGAGTAGTCTTGACAGATATGAAGTGGGAATAAAGTCCATGTCTTAAGTTTCGAAGGTTATTCAATTGGTTAAAAATAATCAAAATATTACTGAACAGTTAATAAATGTATTTGAAAAAATTGTTTTAATAATTACTGGATAAAAATATTATAGGATAAATACATTAAAAAGTTACACACAATGGTATCTAAAAAGGATCCAATGTGGGTTGGTCACCGGGACCAGAGGTTTAGTTCTGAGCTTTCAGACTCATGCCGGAGTCCATTGTCAAGGAACTTCTCTCTACTATTCTGGTAACTTCTACCATTCTGATAACTTCCCTGAACTTCAAGTTCCCTGAAGATGGGGTCCAGCACGAGTCCGAAAGCTGGGAGACTTAAATCTCTTGTCCCAATGACAGACCCGGGCTGGAACCTGAAACATTATCCTGGAATACATATGCTTGCCTTCATTTGAAAGAAAATTCATTTCAAAGTTGTAATTCAAAATTAATTGCCTACCTTGAAAAACAAGTGCATAAAATCTAGTAAGAATTTTTTAAACACTCAAGATTGTATGCCTAATTTACAGGAGAGCTAATTCATTGCTTTGCTTTATCCAAACATGTAAAACATTTTAATATCAATATATTTATGTATATTAGGATTTTACTGAAGTTGTTCAATGAAACACTCATTTTAGATTTGGTTTGATTTATTTTATTGCTTTTAAAATATTTTTTTAAAGATCAAACAACATAAATATTTAATTACAATTTCAAGCTATATTTGCTCATGCCAGTCCACTAGAACTAACAATTTCAATCATTAAGAGAAAATACTGCAGTTTTAAATCTTCATGTGTAAGTACTGAAATGATGTTTGGAATGAACATTTGATATTATAGAGGCAATTGCCTTGATCAGCAATGGAGAAAGTATGGCCACCATTACTCCTCTTTTGATAACCTTTCTCTTGAATATTAGAATGCACTGTTATGGACCTGATGCTACAATTGATCCAAACCTATACTGGAAAAATGTACGGGATAAAGGGGTTATGACTGCCAAATAATTATTTTTTTAATCAGCCTCCATTAACCTAACCAAAATTTCAAACTGAGGCAATAATCTGACTGAGAGAGCATAGTGGGTATCTCACTCCAACAATAAGGATCAAGTTGCATCTCTAATGTTTCCTTTTATATAAAAAAAGAAAGATTTGAGCCTCATTCAACTGAAAAACAAGTTACCTTCATGACCCTTGAGAGTTGTGATCACTGAACTCGTGCTCTGTTCTAGCTTCAACAGAGTAATCTGTCCAGAGTAGTCCCCAATAAAGGCATGCTGGGTTTCAAAGTCATATCTTAATACAATCCCAAGTCAAGGAATATATTTTCAAGTCTCAGTAGTTCCAGTAGAAGGCAACAGACTGACTATAAAAAGTAATCTATTTTAATTTGTCTTGAAAGTAGTTAGTAACCAGAAGCAAGACCTTTGTCCATTTAGAATCCCAGATAAGAATTAGTAAATCTACTTTTATTTTGAAAAAAAAAGTAAAATATTATGGATATCTAAAAATCACTGTCAGTTAACAGGTCTAAAACATGCATATTTTTCATTGATATAATTTATTTTCATAGGTCCAGCTTAATGTTCACCTGTAAACAAGACAGAAGAAAGAGAAAGAGAGCAATATAAAATTGCATCATGTAAGTAACAGTAGTTCTGCTATATAGGAGATCGAATATCAGCAAAAACAGCATGATGAGAATTGAAAGAAGAAATACAAGGGAGCATGCAGCTAGCCTAAGTAGGGGCAGATGAGACTGAGGAGAAACCTCTAAGAGGAGGAGAACATCTAAGAAATATCTTCCCTCTTAGCTAAAATCCACATTTACTGAGTATATAATTAAAACTATACATCCATTTTGTTATCATCTCTTCTACAGTCATTTCTTTTTACATTCTATAAATATAAACTTTTATGAAAAAGCAATCTCCTATCATATGCATTTACATAAAAATTGTACAACATTTATTTTGTCACATTAACCTATTCTTATTAAAAACAAGTAATTTAAACACTTTTTGGTTCCCCAAACAAGCATTACAGGCCGATCAATACATATAATGAATCAAAATAAATACAAATTAAAATTGGTTAAATCATAACATGACTAGCCCAAAAACGTATGCATTTAAGTCAGCTTGTTGCCCAGCCTTTTGTATCAATATTATTCTATCATTTGGGGAATATTGTTTGCTTTTCTACAGTGGAAAATACTATAATACTATATAATATTTATAGTATTTTTGGTTAAGAAGTTATATATATGTATATGTGTGGGTATATATGTGTATATACATACATATATACAGGTCCATTTCATTTGCCATAACCAGCTTATTAGCAACCATGCATTGGAGGCTTTTGACATCATTCTGAAACATGTCTGGCTATGAACTATTTCAGGTGATGCCAAAGAAGGGCTCACAGGGCTCTAAAAATAAAATAAAATTTGGACAAGGAATATAAAAGAAAAGGTGGGATACCACAGAGAAAAGGCAGTTATTACACTAATTTTGTTAAAACCTATGGTTATAAATAAATGTATATACAACTGAAATAACTCATTAAAATAACTACAGCCAGTATGTAGCACCCAATAAACAGGTTCCCAACTTCCTTGACTAGATGTTATATTATTCAGTCATTTCAAAGTAAGGCTCTTCTTTGTCTTCCAAAATCAGTTTCTTCAGCTCTTTTTTGTAACAGCAACTAGGGCTAAGAAAGGAAGATAAAGATGACTGGGTAGAATCAGCAACAGCCATTCCCTGATCTTATCTATTTATTTCTTTAAATAAAATGGATGTGAAATAGTAAGAAATGTTGGCCAGTCAATAGAAAGCATTCTTCTACTCAAAATCATTTGAGAAAGGTATCACCTACCTATCAAAAGTCTATTTGGCATAAGTGGCAAATAATGTATTAGTCTCAAATTCCAACATTTTTATAATACGTTTACAATTTACAGTAACAGCAAAAACTTTTAAAGGTCATTAGTTTCTTGATAGAACCAACACAGCATGAAATACAAATGCGGAAAAATATTAAGACTGTTTAAACAAACTTTAAGAAATAACACATCTGCTATGACACAGCTACTTTGAAGGATACTGTAGACAAGATGCCCAGGAAGTAAAATAGTGTCTTCCCAACATATTTCCACTTCTGGTACACATCCAGCTGACAGATTTATCATGGCCAGTGCTAATCACCCATTCTGCTTCCAAGCAAAAAGTGATTGCTGACACTCTGTTCTGGTGAGCTGTATGGACAAACAAGAAATTATAACACAGAGAGAAAAATATTTATACATGAAATGGAGTGGATCTGATCAAGCCCAGAGTTGTTTCACTTTCTTTAGTATTCGCCAGGCATGAATTTGTTTAATATTTTTTTTCACTATTCATTCCCTTCCAATGGAAATGAAACATTATCCTTCATGAATGCAAAAGAAAAGCGTAGATGAGAAATAAAATATATTCCTAACTGAAATTACACCACATTGTGAAATTAAACCAAGAAGGGAGATGAACATTATGAGAAAGAGACATTATAAAATTAGTTTGAAATCAGAAAAGTCTTGTTTTGGGAAAAGCCAACAATTTTTATATAAAAGCTATTTTAATATAAGGCTTATCTCAAGGCCACATTCTTATCTATGGCTTAGTTGCAAACAGGATTGTCTTATATTGTATTGGTATTTCAGTTAAAAGAGCTTCTTATGAATGGAGCAACGTATTGTTCTATTTTGGTTCTCCTGTGTTTGTATGTGCACGCACATACGCACACAAACATGCACCTATTACTACTACTACTACTTCTAGGGGAAACAAAGTAATGTTCTTGAATTTATTTCCTTTCAAGTGAAGCCAAAATGAGAATTGCATGAGTTCTGCCCTGACACACGTTTAGGATATTATGCTGTGCAGGTGATCTGGTAACAGGAAAGAAAATACAATCAGAGAATGAGGGGTCCTTGGTGTTCTCTGAGCTTGAGTGTTTACTTGCAGACATTCCATTACTCAACTAGGTAACATCAACCCTGTACTACAAAAAATCTCCTTCATAAGAATATGAGAATTGTTTAAAGGATTATAAAAATTACATTTGTTGTCTTTATGTTCTACAGTTCATATAATTCAATCAATGTTCATATCATTCAATCAATGTTGGTTTATATATATGCTTAATACTTATTTTATGAAAATATTATCCATGTGAATTAAAATTAAGTCAACATTCCATGTAAATTATTGAAGGCTACTCATATGTGCAGGGATACTTCACTGTCTCTTACCTGGATAAGTCTTGACAAAATTCATCTTATTAAAGTCTTCTGAGATATGAAATTCCTAAAATCATAAACAAACAGTAAGATACGTGATCTAGAAATCCTGATGCCAGAAAAAAAGATACCTCTACAACCAAAAACAAACAGAAATGTGGGAACCACTGACTCCTACTGAATGATTAATAGCCTCTGTCAGCCTGCAATTAAAATGTCAAGGTTTCGATTTCTTTCATTTAGGAAACAGAGATGAGTTTGACTACTGGAATAAAAACTTGTTCTCAGTGGATCTTCTGGTAGAAATTTCTTGGATGTTCTTTGGAAAGAAAACTACAGTGTGTCTTATGGTATCTGCATGCTATGGTTTTACTCTGGAATTACATTTGAAAGGCCTTTATATTAAAATAGCAATATTTCATTTTTTTTATTACTTTGAGAATGAAATCCTCTACCCTTTTATAAAGAAAAGTCTCACTGCAATCAATGAAGTTTACTTCCAGCCAGGAATGCATAAGATTTTACTATAAAGATGTTTTATGTTGCTTTGAAAAACTGGAATAGGAATAAACTAATAAAATTTGTATAGGAAACATTTTATCCTTTGAAATTGTGACTTCATAATGAGGAATAGTTAAGACACCTTTGTGTCCGAAGCATATCTGAAATCATATACCGAAACTTCACTTTTTAAAAAAATATCTGCGCAGAAGAAATGACCTACCGCTTAGGCCAAGTTAGAACTTTTTGCTTGTTCTAAATATTTTAGCTTTGCTCTACAGATGTATTCATCTCAGAGCTTTGGAGAATAATTACCTTACCTGCATTCTGACTTCCCATACAGACTTGTTTCATATTTTTTCTAACTACAAATGTTAGTTTCACCATGAAAGTCAGGAAAGATCTCAAAGATATACAGAAAAATAATGATAAAAGCTGATAAAAACTGTGTTGCTTCTGGTCTGAAATACTAACAATATTTCCTTTTTCCCTTCTGCAAAGCCAATTTAAAGTTTCTTGTAAATATGACTGATTTCCATAGCTTACCAAATTAAAACAAATACTAGATAAGCAGCAGAGCCTAAGATGCACCTCATACTTCTCACCAGAAAATGAGATAAAGATACAATTTGGATACTGTTTCGTTAAAAATACCTGCAATGGAAAGTAGCAGCTTTTGTACTTTTGTTTCTAAAAAAAAGATGGGTGCCCAAGTACAAAGAAAGAAAATTCACCATATTCAACATATTAAACAGAAAGGTTAAATGCTTTCCATTTTCAGAAATAGATGTCAAGGACAAGAATTCTAATCTCTTTTCTTTATAGCCTCCCGCAGCACAATAACTGACACATGAGAAATTACACTGCTGTCTATAGGACAGGCTTGACATCAAGCTGACCTCGGGTGATATTACAAAGCTAAGTAGGGTTGTACTTTGTCAGTGTCTGGCTGGAAAATCACAAATATCAGGCTGTAAACTTGATTATGAAATTAAGAAAATATCCTGGAAGGCCTTATAATTATTACAATATTAATACATAGGTTTGAACATGAAATTACTAAAAGTTGCATTCACCTTAAAGAAAACTACTTTCTAGATTCTATTGGAAAACTTCACAGATGTTTCATTAAACAGAAAACCAAGTAGAGGCCATGTAAATTAGCTCTAGCTCTTCTGATGCCATCAAATTAGTTTATACAAAATGAGCACGCTATTCCAGGGAATCTCAAAAAATGTTCTTGAACAATTATTATCAAAGTTTATTTGTGCACATTTGCATTGAAAGCTTAGGATTGATGAACACTAGATACTGATGTACAATGTGAATATTTTTAGCAGCAATTAAATGTACAGTCAAAAATGAATGCTTACCATAATAGCTCCATTATCTTGGCCTATAAATATTCGTCTGCTGTCATGATGATAAGCCATAGTTGAACAAGGAGCTGCCCAAAGAAATGTTGATTTGTAAAGTCAGTATTATACTGAATTGAATTTCTGTTTATCAAAGCAATAGCAAAGAAATGATTTTACATAACCAAATGTGAAATCATAAAAATTCTGCTCCTAAATTCACTGGAGACAGATATCAACATAACTGCATCTAAGTGCACTTACATGACATTGTATGGTAGATACTGGGCCAATACTGCCCACTGTCTCTCTTCAGCCATACTCTAATCGTCCTGTAAATATAAATATGGGGGAAAAGATTAGGAAAATTATTATCCCAGTCAGTCTATTTGGTTTTCCAAAAAAGATTTGTAGTAGGAAAAACTATTCTGATACCAAATTGTTTTCACAAATGATTTTTGAATGTGTATAGTTACTGGAATGTAACATTTCTGATAGTAAGAGAGAACATAGCAAATTCTAAATCCCACCTTGTTATTAATTGAAATTTATATAGCCACTCATCTCACATAAGCAACTGAAAGGCAAATACACTTAAAAGACATCAATATAATACAAAATAATATATAACATATTGTAATACAATGGGGCAAGAGGGATAAATGATGTTTTTGCAATCAATTCAAGGAAATTCTATTAACTGTTGCCATACTATAGCTCCCATATGCCCATCAAATCTATTTATGTATGATGTATGATGTTATCTCAAACTTTGGGTAGATAAGAGGAACATACAGGGGTGTAGAAAATTTTAGCTGCCACTTCTATTTCTCAGGTAGAAGGACACAGACGGATACAATTCCTAATATTCCAAGTCAGTGTTTGGCAATTGTGATTCTCTAAATGTTGTTTTTCCCAGTAGCCTCAACCAGCATGGAATGTGTGAGCTATAGTCTATTGTCTTCTGGAATGCCACAGGTTTACTTTTTTTTTTTGTATTGCTTTCACTGCATACAGAAACTAAAAGAATCAAAGCAATAATAAAAACAAAAGTCCACTTGACAACAATGACTAAGCTACAAAGATTGTTTTGGAAGATAAACTTCTAAAAGGCTTGTAAATAGATGGAACTAGTAGTTAACCTACTGAGTTTACACACAGTAATTACTTACACCTCAGCATTCAGCTGACAAATGAAATGATATATACACGTGTTGGGAGGGGGATCCTTAAGTTGTGTTATAGCTCCCAGTGCTTGACCTGTTTCTGTTGTACCTGAAAATGCACATTAGTAATAAGACCAATTTAATATTTTCTTGGTTCCAATTCCTATTTGAAGTAAGAACTGAGAATAAAAAAGAAACAGCAAGGCACCAGCATAGTTCATCCACATTGAAAAAAATACACATTATTTCCCTAGCTTCAGGGTAATTAATGCAACTGATGTAGTATTCCCTGGAGGGTCTTGTGAACAACTAACAATTAACACTTTGGTCTGCCAAAGATCATTATCCAATTATTTAAGAACTCTGCAGGATAATTTCTCTATAATACGTAATACTCTACTAGCTACTTAAACATTGTAACTTATTTTGAATATCAAATGCATATGTTTAAAAGAACCATTCAAAGAAACATCTAAAGAACAATTTTTCAGATCATGTAAACTCAAAGTATTCTGCATACAAATTAAACAAGTTGTTGAGTTTTAATAGCTATCCAAACAAGATACCTATATCTTACAGAAGAGGCAGTATTGATTGCTTGGATATTTTGCCAAGCATTCCAAGACATGTCTGTTTATAATACTGCCCCTTCTAAATCAAAGTAAGATTTTGCTTAAATAAACCCAGCTGCACAATAAAATCATGGCTGAGAAAAAAGATTAAATATCCTCTCATTATGAGATGGAGTTCTAATAAAAATAGAACTTTTCTGATTTAAAAATCAGAAATAAGGAATATAACTATCAGTTAATTATAAAGCAAACTCCAGTTAGTATCACTCTAAGTATTATGAATAGCTTTGTAAGCATATTTTCATCGCAGAGTTTACCACACATTATGCAGTAACCTGGAAAATATTACTCCAGACAACATTGTTGTTTCTTAGTATTTTCTTCCTATGGTCAATGTTAGAGAGACAAAGATACAGAAAAAAATATGCCTATTGAATGTTTTCAACATTTTATAGAAAGGTTTTCCTTGACATGCTATCACAATGCACCCATCTCCAATACTGATGTTTTTCAAAATTTTGCAAATTGTACTAAGAACAGTGGCAAAGCAATAACTAACCCCAAATTTCCTCTCCCTCTTCTCATTCCCCACAAGACCACTTTTATGACTCCCATCAAGTAAGTAATACTGTCTGGGGATAGTAAGAGTTACAGTCCAACTTTTTTTTCCCTTTGGGAATGATGGCAAAGAAGCAGCTCTATTAGTTCGCTCCCACTTATAATGGGAGCCCATCAGACCAGCATTTGTTTCTGTTTCTGACTCTGCGCCAACAATGAAAGACGGCCCCGAACGTGATTTTCAATTCTCTGAAAAAGAAACCACCTTTCTTTGCTTTCTCCTCTTGCCCTAGCCACTTATACGCCTGCTAAACCACGATTCCCCCACTCAGTCAACCTGCTCCTTTGGTTCTCCTGGGGGAGAATGATGGGACTGGTAGTCCCCCCCCAGATGAGAAGAGAGCAATGGCTGAGTGGGACGGTCCGTCCCCCCAGAAGGGGGAGTGTCACCTGCCGCTTCGCAGGAAAGGGGAAGGTCCCTTCGGACCAAGACCCGTCTGCAAAACAGCTCAGGAACAACACAACTGAGTTGTTTCTTCTTGCTGTTGTTATCCCGTGCGCTGCGCCTTTCCTCGGAGACGGGAAGGGAAAAAGAAGCGGCGGCCGACCCCGCGCGACCCTCTCCGGAAAGCCTCTTTTCCTTCCGCCGCCGCCACTTCCCCACCTGTCCTCGCTGGCCGTAATAATGCCGTCCTCTTTGGGGATAACGAGCGCAGCACTGACGGCGTCCTGATGCCCCTCGATCTTGCTCAGCAGCACCGGCCGGCTGCTCTGAGGCCGCGAGTGAATCTCGGCCGCCATTTCGCCAGCAGGCCGCGGTCTGCAAAGTCCAAGCAGCCGCCCAGAAGAGAGCGGGCCTTAATCGTGGGAATAGCGGCGCCTCCAGAAAGCCTCAGCGGCCTGCCATTTTCCGTAATGACCGAAGTAGCGCCGCCCCCGGAAGCAGTCGGAGATGGGAGGGAAAGGCGAGATTGACCGGGATAACAGAGGCGAACGCGGGGCGCTGGGTGGAGAAATAAGGTGGGTGGGTAAGGCCAGCGCGGCCGGAAGGTCGCTCATTTGAAGAGTTGTAGGCGGAAATTCAATATCGGGTTAGAGTATTATAGATCAGATGTATTTATACATTGGGTCACCGACCGTTTTAGCGTGAGCTGTCAGGAAAAGACCTTCTGTGGCTTCTCCACCTTGGCGGCTTGAAGATGTGTGGACTTCAACTCCCAGAATTCCCCAACCAGCTTAGCCTGCAAAAGACGAAAAATCTTTTACTGGTGATAGATACTTAGGAGTAAGACCCTCAGAAAAGTCAGGAAACGCTGGTACTTACTAACAAAACTGACAAGTAATTGAAGGACCTTAATACACGGTTCTTCAGGCAGTCACTTGGTCACCTCTCAGTTGGATTGCTGCAAAGTAATCTTCATGGGGCTGCCCTTAAAAGGCCATCCAGAACCTGTAACTGGTCTAGAATGCAGTGGCAGGGATAGTAATGCATGTGTCACAATATGTACATGTGTTCCTGCTGCCTTGGAGCAGTACCTTGGTTGGCATTTGACTTCGGACCGCAATTTAAGAAGTTGGTTTTCACTTATAAAGCCATATATAGCAAAAAGGCTGATATTTAAGGCACTGAGTGTCCTTGTATATTCCTGCCTGTCCGATCAGGTCAGGTAGAATAGGCACATTCCAGATCCCATTTGTTAATCAGGGTTATCTTATGGGATCAAAGAAGCAGACTTTCTCTGAAAAACCGTCTTAGCCCTTTGTAATGATATCCATACCCTCCCTCCCCCTGCCCCCGAATTGTGGTCTTTTGTCAATCGAGGTCTTTTGTAAATCGCATATGATCCTACTGTTTTCCCAGGCCCTGAGGGTTATTGGCTGTTTGGCTTTAAGGGTTTGAGTTTCTACTGAATATCCTCGTTTTCCTACTGATAGTATTTATTTTCTTTAAAATTTTATCTGTAAGCTGCCCAGAGTCTCTACAGTTAGGTGTCCTTGAAATTGAAATAATAAATAAACCACTATCAGTATATGTGCCAACTTATGGATGACCACCGTGTTCTGTTTTTTAAACATACATTATAAGCAAATCTTTAGTACGAACAAATCTTACAGAAAGTTTCAAAATTATTTTCTCCTAACGGAGACCTGATTATCAAGGATCATTCATGCTTTTAAAAAAAATCACACTCAGTTGTTTAGACATTTAAACAACATATACATTGTTAAACTTTTGCTGAGAACTATTCTTAATCACCCTTAATTCAAATATGATGAATTTGAATCACTGAAACTTTATTGTATTTCTGTTGGTGCACTTTAATGTAACGTGGGCGTTTTATGAAAACCATCATTAGGTATACATTTTTTAAAAATGTGCTGTCAAAACTTTTTATTTATCTTGCAAAGCAGTTGGGAGTTGAAGACCTGCACTTGGGAAAGGAAGCTGCTGAACAATGTGTGAAAGTGAGCCTATTACCAGATGGGGAAAATGTATTTTTCTTTGCTGACTGGCAGTTGCATTCATATCTAAGTAGGGAAAGAGGATGATTTCATCAAAAGTTTTATTGTAGAATGGGCGGACAAAATAATATATGCCTTTGAAGTTACAAGACAAGCCCTTCTCACATTTACTGAGTCAACTAAGAGCAGAAAGGCCTCTGAGCCGAACCTAGTTGTCCCAAGGAAATTTACACAGTGGAGTCTCAAGCCCTTTAAGGGGGAAAAAAGTCATTTTAAAATCTATCCCCCAAAAAGTAGTAGAAGAAAACTCTGGATAAATAGAGAAACAATATTAGCCTTGGTGGCTCAGTGTTTAGAGTGCACTACTGCTGACTACTTCTGTTGACTGTCGGCTACCTGCAATTTGGCAGTTCAAATCCCATCAGGCTCAAGGTTTACTCAACCTTCCATCCTTCCAAGGTGGGTAAAATGAGGACCCAAATTGTTGGGGGTAATATGCTGACTCTGTAAACCGCTTAGAGAGGGCTGTAAAGCACTGTAAAGCGGTATATAAGTCTAAGTGCTATTGATATCCTGAACCACATACATTGGGCTTTATTTTTTCATCCAATATTTTCCTGTGAGACTATTTTGAGTAGTAATTGGTATTGTATTGGTATTGTATAGCAAAGATTTTTTTTTAGTCCAAGGGAAAGATTAGCTATATAGTTCTTTCAGGTAGCGGAAGTAAGGTAACAATGAAAGAAACTCTTCAATTCATCACAGCCAAATTTACTTAAGATAGTTATACCTAGCATTACTAATGCCAGCCATTACAATACATGAGATCCATGACAACATCACTAATAGATGCACATTTCTTGTTTGCTTATGAAATGAAGAGATAATTTATTTACTCTCTTTAATCAAATTCTCTTTTCTTTTGATTGTATTTATTTACTTCTGGGACAGAGATGTTTTATTTTTGAGAGAACTGTTCAAATATTTGAAAAGAGGTAAAACAGTCTCCGGTTATCATGTTTGCCACTGTTTCAATCAGAATACTTGTGCTTAAATCATAGCGTTTAGTACCAGATACAATATTTCAGTGATAACTTTTCCCGTCTATTATAGCAAGCTCAAGTAAAACAAATAAACTGTTTATCTTTTTATAAAGACAGAAACTGCTTTTTCTCTAATGCTTGTGATTATTTGTAATGATGTGCAATTAATTCAATGCAGGTAGTCCTCAAATTTCTGTTCCTAAGTGAGATTGTTGTCAAATGAATTATGCCTCATTTTATGACCTTTCTTGCCACGGTTAAGTGAATCGCTGCAGTTGTTAAGTTAGTAACATAGTTGTTAAGTGAATCTGGCTTCTCCATTGACTTAGCTTGTCAGAAGGTTGCAAAAGGAGATCAGATAACCTTGGAACATTGCAACTGTCATTAGCATGAAGCAGTCGCCAAGCTTCTGAATTTTGGTCACGTGACCATAGAGATGCTACAACAATTGTAGTTAGGAAAAATGTCATAAGTCACGTTTTCAATGCCATTGTAACTTTGAACAATCACTAAACAAATGGTTGTAAATCAAGGATTACTGGGAGTAGAAATGACAATATACTGCAATATAAATTTCTTTGCATTATTAGAATAGTTATCTGTCCACAAGATGGTGCTGAAACTGTATTTTACCTTTACTATATGAAAAAAAGTTATTCAAACAGTCGGACAGTTGTGCCCTATTGAAGAAATGCATTTTAAAACTATAAGCAGAAGATAATCATTCTCAAAAATATGCAATAAAAAGATAGTTTTATCAAAAAAGTGAAGAAGCATGTCAGCCTTTTTTTATTAAAGCACTTGTTATTAAAAGCAATAAAAATAAATAAAAACAGATGATTTTAGAATACCACATTGTAAATGAATGTCCTTGATACTGATAAGTCATACCATTTCTTAAGTAGCTTCTGTTAAATCCAAATACTGTAAATTATTAGCAGAAACAATTGAAAGGATTGTATAAAATGTAAGCATTAACTAACACACAGTTGCCCTATTTTTTTAAGAGAATGTAATTGGTCTTATTGGAATAATGAAATGGCATATAAATTTTTTTTGACCAATTTTATTACTAGATACATTTTTGTGGAGTCCTTGGTTGTCGTTGAACTTCGTTTCTTGCAGATGTTTCATTACGAAACTTGGTAACATCAGTGCTAGTAAGGGAGTAGGATTTGCTGTCATGTTATATACTAATGGCTTCCCTTGTCATTGGTGGAAGTGAAGGTGGTGGTTCTTTGATTAGACTGTTGTTTACTGTTAGCTTGTCTGAGTTGATAGTTTCTTAATTGTGGTATTGTTTGTTCCGATTGTTGGTCTAGTGTTAATTTGGCATTAATCTCTGTTCATTTGGGTGTTGATTGCTGGTGGTGTTTAGCGTTTTTTGTTTCTCTTTTTATTGTCTCGTTTGAATGTTATATAGATGTTTATTTCTGTGAGTTTGCTGATGGCTGAATTGTCTGAGTGTAGATTTGATACATTTCTGTTTTTAGAACTTGTTCAACTAATTGCTCAAGATCAAAGCAAACTCAACTTTAAATTCTCCTAAGAATCATTATGAAAAAATTGATGACTTAAGGAGCCAATTCTAGTAGAAATTCTTGAGATGCAGTTGCTAGAACACTGATATTTGCCAAGATAATTTGCCTTTAAAAACTTCATATTTAATTAATTAGGCAACAAATTCAGTATTTCTTTCTCAGTTTTGTCTGCAAAATGAAACCAATAGCTTTGGCGCTATAGATATTTAACCATAAAACGTTATGGTCTTTGACCTTGATAAGATGCCTTGAGAGTGAGACTACATAGAGGAAAAATTAATATCAATAATTACCCACTGCCAGGCTCCAGTGATTGTTTTACAATATCAATAAAAAGGAGAAAATGTATGAAGAGAGCCACAGAATGGGCATACCAGGGTAAGTAGGGATGTGGATCACAAAGATCCAAAACCATCCCCGGTTTTCATCATGTCCTCAATTTGAAGGCGAATTTGGACTAGTCATTCAGCTGATCAAAATAGTTTTCTCTCATTGACTTGGTTTCCATTTTCAATTCCAAGGCTACAAACTTTGGTTTAGCAGACTGTACTACAAGACATTACCTTTTTCTGGATATCTTCTATTTTTGCACACTTGAAAAAAGCACCAAACTTTGGTGTTCTTTTTTCACATTTTTTTATACAACATAGAACAAACATGGACCCCTGGTAAGATTCATTGGCAAAGATATACAAGCAATTCAGAAAATCCAAAAGCAGACTAGTACATTTTCACAATTGCCAGGAATAACAATACTGAGTCTTCCAAAACAAATACTCTGCAACTCAAGTTGTTATTTGTTCTCAAATGAATAAAACTACACAACTGCTCCTGACATTCTTCTATGTGTTTGTAGAAATAGTCTTCTAGCCAAGTAAATTTTAACTTTAATGTAATTCTCACTTATTTTCAAATTGTTTTGGAATTGTTTCAGCAATTATAATGTAGCGGACAATATTTGGTTTCCAGGTTCCATTCCACAAATATTTTTATTGCCAAACCTTACCCCAAAGAGTAAATAAACTCCATCAGTTACTACACTCAACATAGACTTAAAATAAGGTCAAGAAAAAGCTTGAAAGTAATTATCTAATTCTTTATCATATCAGAATTTGCTAATAAATTTGCATGCCTTCTGATCTAACATCTGTTTAGTGAGTATTAGGAAAAGTGTGATGCAGCAATAATAGCAATAAAGATAATCAGAAACATATTAAGTACTTTATGTAAACAAGCATATGATAATCTGTACCAGCAGCTCCATCTGTACAGCTGATTTCTAAAGGATTGGCTCCTCAAAGTAGAATTATCCTGCCCGTGTATATGGTTTTGATTTCTCTCCCCAGATGGTTTAGGATTGTGGGCTGGCATTTCCCTTTGTTGCTGTGACCCTATGAAAACATCTTTCCAGATTGGGATTGCCCTTTCCTTGTATTCCAAAAGAGATGAAAAGTATTTCAGTATCTTTCTTGGGTCTCTAGAGAATACTTTGATAAGAAGTATAGCTGCTACATTTGGTCTAATGGTGATTATATAGAATTTTTTGTATTTGGTAATTTTAAAGTAACAGTAGTTTTACGATCTATTCAATTATTATGAATCATTTAGAGTCTTGCAATAGGGCGATATACAAATATTGTTAAATAAAATAAAGTTACACTGAACATACATTTTTTATGTTACAGATAAAACAGCAATTTAACACAGGGGTTTTTCAAATGTTTTCAGGCAATGGAATCTGTTATTAAGCTCTAGTGATAGAAAACTGGCAGAATGTGAGGGTTTTTTTATTCATTTTTTTTCAATCAAGTTCCTGGAGAATCCCAGAGTTGAATAGAATAGATTTTGGAAAAAGCAACTGATTTAACAACCAATACTGATGTCCATGATTATATATAACATTTTTTTCCACATTCAGCCTTCTGGAGTATTTATGCCTGACACAGAAAAATATGCTTCATATCCACGTGGAGGCTGTTACAACAATCTTCCATTGAATTGTACCAAAATTATCTTTAAGAAAAGCATACCTGAAGGATATACAAAGCACATGCTATTTGTAACAATTAAAATACTTTCCAATAGATGAAAAAGTTGCAACCTTCTTTCCAGGACATAAGGGAAAAAACAGAGCTTTACTCAGGGTAATTGTATTGTTGGGGAAAATAATTTTAACATTTTTAAAGCAATGTTAGGGTTATTTTAATAATGGACAGTTTCTCCTATATCTGAAGATATTGGTTTAAAATATTTGTAGCATACAAATGTATTTCAAGAATATAGTTGACATGACATTATTCTCCAAATAAAAAGGTAAAGGTTTCCCTGTCCAGTTATGTCTGACTCTAGGGCATGGCGCTCATCTCCGTTTCTTGGCCGAAGGAACCAGTGTAGTCTGAAGACATTTTCCGTGGTCATGTGGCCAGCATGGCTCTATATAAAGGTGCATGGAATGTTACCTTCCCATTGAGGGGGTACCTATTAATCTACTCACATTTGCATGCTTTCAAACTGCTAGGTGGGCAGGATCTGGGACCAGCAAAGGAGCTCACTTTGTTGTGTGGCGCTAGAAGCTTGAACCTGGGCTGTCAGCTTTTGCTTTTCAGCTGACAAATTCAACATCTTTGACCACCGAGCCATCGCACCCTTATTGTCCAATATGATATAATAAATTATTAACATGCAGACAGAATGGAACATTTTGAATATTTACTTAACAGAAGTATTCCAAAGTGCAGGGCATCCTTACAGGAATTATTTTATCACATGGAAATTTCATGTTAGTAACAGTTTACTTTCAACATTCTGAATTGTGAGTAATCAATTGCCTCCAATATCATTTTGACTCTTGCACTTTGACTCATCAACTGTTCATTATGATTTTATTTTCCTTTGTACAAAAAAATATAAAATTTAAATCTATAGAAAGTGTATACTAGCAATGACAAGTTTACATTACACTAATGCAAAGGCATTAATTGGGACATTAGTTGTTTAAATCTCAGCAACATGCACAATCTAAAATAAAAAAATGCTAAAGCTTTCAGTTGCTTTCTAATAGCAAATGCCTCATCCAACCACTGAATTGTAGTATTAGAAAGGCATAAGCAAATCCAATCCAAACCAAAATCAGGCTTGTCCCGTTAATTTCAACTGGGTTTAAAGACAATATGAAATAGAGCAATGAATTTTCAAAAGTTGTTAGCACAGAGAGCTAATCAGTAGTTTTAAGGAACTTTACAATGTTTTCAAAAAGGCATTTTATTCTTCCATAAAGAATTCCAGCTACTTAAGGTTCTTTTTCAAAAACTAGATGACCAACATTTCCAAAGCTAGTTCATAGCTGAAAAACAGGGTACAAAAATATTTGAACAGTACAAAGGCATCAATCTTTAGTTTTCTTCAGAAGGAAAGAATCTCTTCCTGTACTCAAGGTTTGGTGATTTGTCCCATAAACAAAACAGCACCTGAACAAGAAATGTTATTGCAGAAATTGTATCAATTCACAAATACAAAATGTTGTTACAAAACTTCAAGACAAAGTGTTCATCTAAACAGCAATTTCTAAAGTTACTGATCAATACAGTATATAACTACTAGATGGCAGTTAGCAATTACATTTTCATAAGTCTCCATAGTGTTTTAAATGTTATGGTTTGATTCAAATAGCAATAGCACTTAGACTTATATACTACAGAGTCGACATATTGTCCCCAACAATCTGGGTCCTTGTTTTACCGACCTCAGAAGATTGGAAGGCTGAGTCAACCTTGAGCCGCTGAGAATTGAACTCCTGGAGTGATCAGTGAGTTAGCCTGCAGTACTGCATTCTAACCACTGCGCCACCACAGGTCTGTAATATTTATAATGCTGTAATATTTCAATCTGTCATTAAGTTTATTTCATTTAAAAAGTCCTTAAACCATGTAAAATATTTTTAATTCAATGAACAATTTATTTAAAAATAAATATCCCAATAAGAGTCTATTTTTAATGACTCTTGATAATTTTCTTTAATTTTGCTTATGTCAAAATCAGGGACATATTTTTATAAATATTCTGTAAGGGCATGGAAATTTATTAAATTTTTGTGTTTGCTCACCATGGGGAAAAAATAAGACCATTAAGAAAATAGCTGACAATGAATCTTTTATTTCTCATAAATATTTGCAGTGGGAAATGACCAATCTACTTCTTACTAGGTTTAGAAGTTTTTAGTAAGTTACTTGAGGGCTTAAATATCTTTTTAATGTTTAGATTTATTATGTTAATTTAGCTGCTCAAAGAAATCTCATCAATATTCTCTAAAACCAATAAGTATCTTAAATACATCAGAATACAAAGCTGAGAGTAAAAATGATCAAATATCTCATTTATGCTAATACTATAGGGATGTATTTCTCAAATTTGATTGATTGATTGATTTATTCCATCTTTACTATTTTTACAAATAATTCAAAGCATATTCACCAACACACCTTCCTCCTATTTTCCCCACAACAACAGCTCTGTTATATGGATTAGGCTAAGAAAGAATGTGACTGGCCATAACCTCTTTGTTTTTTTGTACCTTCACTTCCCAAATGTATGATGTTTTGTGGGTAGTAATATGACCATCTGGTTATCTTACTATCACTGACTTACTATCCGAGTTTTTAGTGTTTTGTCTTTTTTGCTTTCCTCGCTCTTTATACTGTACTATGATGCTAGTTTGTCCATATGTAAACACATTCTTAATGCTTCATGGTCTTTCCCTCCTGCTGGCAAATTATTTTTCAGAATAACTTCCTAATAAATAAACCTTGCAGATTTATTAAGGATTTGTTAAAACTTGGACATCACATATTAACAAGAACTGAATACTGATGATAAATAAGCAGGAATGAACAAGAACTGAAAGCATTGCAAACTCATCTTCAATAGTAATGGTAATACTAAGAAGGATAATTAACTTTTATCTTGCACTTTTAAACAGTATTTTTCTATTTGTCTTTATTATTTTATTTATTTTATAATATTGCAAAGGCAATATTAAGAAACAGATAGATGTTAAGGACAGAAGGAATAGGAGGAGAGTAATTTTTCTCCAAGATAGAAGCAAGGCAACAAGACAGAAAATATGTACTATGGTGGACCTGTATAAAGAGCCACAATTAATTTCTAATTCATCTATTCTCTCTCCCTCCCTCCCTACCCTCTCTCTG
>JANHFL010000482.1:0-12433 GCA_032468155.1 Oxyrhabdium leporinum
GAGGAGGAGGAGGAGGAGGAGGAGGAGGAGAACATTAGTTTCATGTTTCCCTCTTTTTTTTGCTGTATCTCCATATTGCTGGCACAATATTAACAAGGATGGAAATAGCAAACGTTTTCTTTGTGAAACCAGAAAATGCTTGGGAATTGTGTAGTTACAATTAGGATTTGCTGTTATCTTATCTTGCCATCATCCCAAGAAATTCCTAAAATCAACTTGCAGATTTTTTTTTTTAGTTATAGTAGATAAAATGTGAAGCTTTCCTTTCTTTTTTTTTTTCAAATTTGGTTTCTGGTCCCATTCTGCTCTCTGGTGGTGAGTGAAGTCCATGCAATAGATTGCAATTGTAGCCTAGTTTTTTTTTAAATTTGAAATCAGAGCTTTTAAGAACTGCTCACTGATTTTGGCAAGAATAATAAACGAGCCAAACTTTAGCATTGGTGGACATTTAACTCAACTACTTGGCTAGTACAACAATTTTTTTTTTTTTTTGCTGGTAGCCCATCACCTGTAGCAACTCTACAATAATTATTACCATTTATAATCAGTGGTTTTTCAATGCTCATTTGGTTTTGTAGGCTATATTAAATGGCAATTCGCCCATCTTCTAAAGATGACTAAAACTTCAACTGGCTGTTTCTGTAAAATTTGGCTCCTGTGATGTTATTTCGACATCTGGAATGGATTCTGAGTTGATTATACAGGATATTTCAAGGACTGAAAGCATATCCGGTAATATCAAATAAATAGCTCTCATCATATTTTAATGAAAAGAAGGACTAGGGGTGACATGATGACAATCTTCCAATATCTCAGGGGCTGCCATAAAGATGAGGGGGTCAAGCTCTTCTCCAAAGCCCCTGAAGGCAGGAGAAGAAGCAACGGGTGGAAACTAAATCAAGGAGAGAAGCAACTTAGAACTAAGGAGAAATTTTGTGACGGTGAGAACGATTAATCAGTGGAATGATTTGCCTCCAGAAGTTGTGAATTCTCCAACACTGGAAGTTTTTAAGAAGAGATCGGACAACCATTTGTCTGAAGTGGTGTCGGCAGGATTTCCTGTCTAAGCAGGGGGTTGGACTAGAAGACCTCCAAGGCCCCTTCCAACTCTGTTACCTTATTCTATTCTATTTGCCCTAATTGACTGGATCCTGGTTCGACAAAGCAACTAAAGCCACAAAAAAAAACAGGGTTCGCTTTGAAATAAAACTTTTTTTTTTTCTGTGATTCCTGTATTCCATGAAAGTTTTCTTTCAGCTTTGGCAGCTAACGAGTTATCACCGCTGGGAGAAATCCAGCTGTTCCATAACTTTTGGGAAGTGCACGTGCAAACCATGGAATCCCAGTCAGAACCTACAAGGTTTAAATGGAGGAAATGGGTTAAGAATATACAACATTGATCATTCTTGGGGGCGAAAATCCATCTTTCTGTCAACCAGTTAACTCCCCAAGGACGGGACAGATTTAATAGTGTCGTTCGGAAGGAAAAATTAGGACAAATCAGGGCATGCCATTAAATACACTAATATTTATCATGGGTTTTGTACACTTCTGGCTTGGAAATGCGTATCTCTCCCCTCCATCGCCAAAGAGGCTAACTCAAAAGGCAGTTATGATGACAATATTCCAATATAGATGGTATCAAACATTACAACACTAGCCATATAGAATTTAAAAACAAAACAAAACACACACACAACCCTTCAAAGCTCAGCTTGAAAGCAAATCTTTTTCCAGCCTTAGAAATAAACTCCATTAAAAAACAAACAAACAAAAAACAGTGAACAATTTTGGCAGCTTGTTCTCAGTATCTGTGCACCACGAGAAAGGCTCCCCTATTTTCAGAAATGGTTCCCTTCCCGAATCTTTAAGTCACACATCATGATATCACCTATCCTTTTTTTGCATTCTGTGCTTTTGCATTTCCCCACACTGGCATGTTCAATGTTAACCCTTCGCTCGACACCGTTGGTTTCAATAAAAGCATCTAAGGGAACAGAACATTTGGGGGGGGGGGGGAATGGCGTCAGGTGTGTTTGCGTGTATTTAAGTTGGAGGCCTTTAAAGAATGAAATACTAGGTCTAATTCTCGGCAGGCGTTCTGTTTCCTTTTTTTCCAGAAGCGATGAATCAACAAAGTCATGAAATGCAGAACTGTATCCTGTTGCATTTCCTAATGTGCCTGATGACAACTTACTTATTCGGCTTCAGGTTAAAATGTTTTGAGTTGCGTTCCTCAAAATAAATAAATTAATTATAAAAAAAATAGCACAAAAATCGCTCTAAACAAACACAAAGCCGCAACACAACGAAAGCAGCAAGTTTTGAAGACTCGTGCAAATGCAAATTCACTTAAAGAGCGGATCCTTAGTTAGGTGAAGTCGATCTTCCGGATTTTTCCAGAGACCTGAAGACGTTGCAAATTGAACGCAGGACCTTTGGCTCACAAAACCGGTATTGGGACAAGTTATTTCTCTCTCTTATTTTATTTATTTTTTCTTCCTTTCTTTCATGACACCAGCCCTCAGGTAGTCCTGGACTCACAACAGCTTGTCTAGTCACCAACGGCACTGAAAAAACTGACTTGTGACTATTTTCCACACTTAACGACTGTTGCCACCTGATCAAAATTCACCCCCTTAGCCACGGACTCGTATATATGACGGTCGCAGTGTCCCGGGGTCACGTGATCCCCTTTGGTAACTTCCTGACAAGCAAACTCAATGGGGAAAGTCGGATTCATTTAACAACCGGGTTGCTAACTCAACACCTGCGGCGATTCATTTAACAACGGTGGCCAAAAAAAGGCCGTAAAATGGGGCAAAGGTGACTTAACACACGTCTCACTTAGCAACAGAAATTTGGGGCTCAGCTGCGGTCGTAGGTCAAAGACTAATTGTATATGGACAGCAATGCACAAAAACCAGCTCGGTGACTTTGGGCCGGTTCCTCCCTCTCTCTCTCTCTCTCTCTCTCTCTCTCTCTCTCTCTGCCCACCTCACAGGGTTGTTGTTATAGGGAAAATAGGAGGAGGAAGATGTGTTGGATATGTCTATGGAGATTCTCCGTCATCCAGGGCAAGGCCGTCCCAAAGGTGCTTTTTTTTTTTTCCAAGAGGTGACTGGACTTTTTGGTTTTTTTTCCTCTGAAGACATTTCACTTCTCATCCCAGAAGCTTCTTCAGTTCTGAGAGAAGCAGAAGAAGCGTCTGGGATGAGAAGCGAAAGGTCTTCAAAGGACAAAAAAAAACCCCGGAAAGTCCAGTTGCCTCTTGAAGAAAAAGCACCTTTGGGAGGCGTTGTTTGGATACGTTTGCCGCCTTGAGTGATTTGTAAACAAATCATAAAGATAGGGTACAAGTCAATGAAATAAAAAAAAAAAAATGCATGGCCCGTGTAGGCAGCTAATCAAAACTTCCCCGAAGGACGGATTATGAGAAACAAGTGCTGGAATTATAAGAAGGAGTTTTAATCTCTAGAGAACAATGGCTTATTATCTCTTCTCTCCTATCCTCCCACTTGACAGGGCCTTCGATTTCAAAAACGCACACACACACACCCACCCCCAGCCAGCAGAGTTTTGCAGTCTGATTGCTACAGCCGCACATCCCCGACAGGCCTGTGTGTGTGTGTTTGCGTTGTCAAGCATGACCGGTTTCTTGTTTTTTAAGGTACCATCCCTTGCTGGGCCGAAGAGAGAGATCAAAAGAAAAAGCAAAATAAATCTTTTGGTTGTTTTTTTTTGCATAGCAGCAGCCGAGGAAAGAAGAAAAGGGACAGGAGGGGAGAAAGCAAATCTCCCCCGCAAGCAAAGAGCTAGCGAATCAGGTTTCCGGGGAGGCCTGTTGCTGATGGACGAGCTCTGGGTTTGCAAGGAGATGGGTTTTGTTTTTCCCCCCCGTCCGCAAACTGCCACGGGAGACCCTCCTGCTGAAATGCAAACACCCCCATCTCCCGTTGTCACCGATTCTCACACCGCTTAAGTCTTCCGGGGGTAGGACGGACGAGGGGAATCTCCCCTTTCCTCCTTCTCCAGCCTGGGCGCTCATCTCAACCCCTCCGCCCCCAATGGCACGGAGCGGGCAGCTCTGGAAAGTCAGGGAACCCCCCCCCCCCAATACACACTCCTCCCCATAAGGGGTAGGAAAACCCCACGTTCTCCCCATCTGCTCCCTGGAAGCCGTGGAGAACAAAAGGATCCGGCGGGGAGGGTGGGGAGGGAGAGGGAGCGCAGGGACCAAGGAGTGGGGAGAGGGCCAAGGAAGGAACCGGGGCTCCGGCCAAGGGTTAATCCCACCCCGGCTGCGGGAGAGGGTCCTTCCCAGCTGCCTCTTCCAACAGATCGGGAAGAATCCATAAAGGAAGGAAAGCGCAACCCCGCCACCTATCTGAGAAGCCTGGGAAATGGACATTGCGAAGGGTGGGGGGCGCAGGCAGGCCTCCCAAGGCTGGGGAAGGGGGAGAGGAGACGACCCCCTCTCAGGAGAGACCCTCCCTCTGCCCGGCCTCGACGGAACTTACGAAGCGGTTCAGCTGGCGGCGCAGCATGGTGGAAGTGCCGCAGCGGCGGGGAGAGCCGAGGGGCGCGCAGGGGCGGCGCAGCGCTGCGCTGCGGGCCTGGCAAGCGAGGCGTGCCCAGCCTGGGCGAAGAGACCCGCAGCAGAAGCCCGGGCCCCCCAAGCCTCCGCTCGGCCCCGGGCCGGGGTCACCGGCGGCGTGGCGGCGCGCTGCCTCTTGTCTGCATCGTGCAGCCTTCTTCTTCTTTTTCTTCGCCTCCTCCTCCTCTTCCTCCTCTTGCCGAGCCGCGGGCCCCTTGCAGGAGCACCGAACCGAGCCGAACCGAGCCCAGCCAAGGCGCTCAGGCTGGCCAGAGGTGACTGCGGGGCGGCATAGCTGGAGAGGCGGCGGAGGGGACGCCGAGAAAGGCGCGCTTGCCTTCCGCGCAAACAGGAGGAGGAGGAAGAGGAGGAGAAGGCGGCGTTTCGGAGGCCGGAACGCCGCCCTGCAGGCTGGCCGAGGCGCAGGCGGACCCAGTCGGCGGAGGCGCGGCTCCCCAGCCCGGTTCGTCCCCTTCTGGCCGGGCGCCTCCTTCCAAGCGAGCGTGGCGCGCCGCCCAGTAGCTCCATACCCTGCCAGCAGGTTCTTGGGGCGGACCCTAGGCCTCTACCCGCTCCGTCCCGGCTCGTTCCGGGCCGGGGGAGGCAGTTTGGGAGGTGTAGCGCGGGCGCTGCTGACCCGGGACGAGCGGTTAAGGACCCTCTCTGCGCCTTTCCTGGATCGCCCCCGTGCGTAAAACTGGAGAGATGCGCCTCCGGGCAGGGATTTTGAGCGTACGGTTCGCCTCTCCAACTCCGGAGCTGTTGCTCCTGGCCGTGGTGCTGACCTTAGGCAGCCGAGCCGAAATGGATTCGGTCCGAATTTGACAAGAAAAGGAAAGTCCCAGCAGATGTCCCACAGGTGCTCCCCCCCCCCAGAGGCGACTGGACAAGAAGTGGGCCTGGCTAGTCTAGTGAAGAGAAGGACCAGGGGAGACAGGATAGCAATCTTCCAATATTTGAGGGGCTGCCCCAGAGAGGATGGGGGTCAAGCTATTCTCCAAAGCACCCGAAGACCAGACAAGGAATAATGGATGGAAACTGGTCAAGGAGAGATTCAACCTGGAAATAAGGAGGAATTTTCTGACCGGGAGAACAATCAACCCAAGTTGCCTTCAGAAGTTGTGGGAGCTTCATCCCTGGAGGCTTTCAAGATGAGACTGGACTGCCATCTGTCAGAAATGGCGTAGGGTCTCCTGCTTGGGTGGGGGGGTTGGACTAGATGACCTACAAGGTCCCTTCCAACTCTGTTAATCTGTTAATGATCTTCAAGGGCTTTCTGGTTTTTCTTTGAAGATGTTTCACTTCTCATCCCAGAAGCTTCTTCAGCTCTGACTGGATGGTGGGGAATGGTGGGGATTTATACTCCTTGCAAACAGACAGCTGGTCATTTGCATCTAGTTTGAAAGAGGGGTCAAAGAGGCCATTGATGTCAACATTGAAGGGCCCGATCTCAACAGAGAGGGAGGGATACAGCCTCGTCTATCTCCAGTCTACAACACGGTCCTCCTTTCAACCGTTCCAAGGAGGCTCCACCCCCATTTGCACCACTCAGGTGACCCCGAGGTCACAGATAAACCTCCAGGTGGCCTCAATGACCCTCCAAAAGGATCATTTAGGTGCTTTTTCCTCTTTCACTCCCCAATCAGATTTCCCTGCAGATCCAGAAGTGTCATAAATCCACACTTGTTAACTTGCTCGGCCCAACGGTCGAACAAACCCTTGTGAATCATGTATTTACCCTGTCTTACAAGAGTTAAAGTTCAGTTTTAACTTTCTTGAACTGGTTCCTCGATCTAAACTGAAACCAAGTCTTTTGCCTAAAATGCTGCAGAATTTCAAGGAAAAGGGGACCACCAGGAACGGAACCCAAGGCCCAGGCATGGGAAGACCAATAATGCTTCTCCCCTCATCCAGGAGACTTTCTTACCCTTCTCTTCAAGCTTTCTCTAGGCAGCTGGCCCGACTTCCAAACCCCTTTTATTTTATTTCTTACATCGCATTTGGCATTCTGCATTTTAATTATACCTACCCCTGCTCTCCTCGTGGTCTCTTTTCCGAAGACTAATCAGTCCTGTGTGGGCTTCACTTCCAAGCTCTGACAACAGCAGCCACATTCTGTTCCCTGGTGAGACCTTCAAATGGGGAGAAATATCGACCATAAGTTAAATAGCCTTTTCATTAATTAAAAGATTAAAGCTGGCAGAATCTCTCTCTCTTTTTCTCTTTCTCTCTCTCTCCTTCCTCCTCTCTGTCTGTCTGTCTCTCTCTGTGTGTCTCTCTTTCTTTCTCTCTCCTTCCTCTCTGTCTGTCTGTCTCTCTCTCTGTCTCTTTCCCTTTCTCTCTCTCTCTCTCTTTTCTCCCCCCCTCTGTCTGTCTCTATCTCTCTCTGTGTCTCTCTGTCTCTCTTTCTCTCTCCTTCCTCTCTGTCTGTCTGTCTCTCTGTCTCTTTCCCTTTCTTTCTCTCTCTCTTTCTCCCCCCCTCTCTGTCTCTTTCTCTCCTTCCTCTCTGTGTCTGTGTCTGTCTGTCTGTGTGTCTGTGTGTGTCTCTCTCTCTCTCTCTCTCTCTCTCTCTCTCTCTCTCTCTCTCTCTCTCTGTGACTGGGGGAAAAGGGGGGAGTGGCCAATGATCCCCATCACCAAATCTAAATCTGGGGCTGTGAATCCATAGCTCGAGGGATTGTTTCAGAAAGGCAGGATCTCCTTACAAACTGGGAGTGTCGATTCTACAATGAAGACACCCCCACCCTCCCCAAAGGATTAAAAGCCCTTCCTTTTTTGCCTCCTAAAAGAAAAAAGAATAAGCTGATAAGGAGGCCGGCCTAAGTGGAAGAGAGAAAGTGGAAGGAATCTTTCTCATTATCTAAGATTTAGAGGAGAATTCTCTTTGGAAATTTCACAGGTGCAGAGAAAAGACCTCTCCACGCACCCCTCTTTTTCTTGAACACAACCCACCATTAAAACCCGGTTTGGAATGCGACCAGGGTCAAAAGTTTAATTGGGATTTAAACGGGAGGACACAAACATCATCTGGTCTTTTGGGAAGAAAGGTGTTCAAATGCTAATCTCTGTGTGAATTGCAAAATTGGGGGCTTCCTAGGACTTTTTGCAAAGATTTCCAAAGGGAGATGGACTTGATTGGGATTTTAGCAAATTCTTATTGGAACCAGATGGCACTTCTTCTGATCTTCTGGCCCACCCCGATGGGATTCTTGTTTTGCTCAGATGTACCTTGGCCTTGTGGTCGTTTGACCTGCATTGTAGGGTTGTAGATCCCAAGGACTGGAGGGCTCAGAGAACCACCATCAGAGGCTGAGGAGGAACTAGGAAGAACGATGGAGTGAAGAAGCAGGGATAGGTGCCACCTCAAGACGGTCAACCTATTAGAAGATGTCCTTTTGGGGGATCTTCTCCAGCCACATCAGGTCCTGGTTTCCAGTCTCCTCCATTGGGCAGAGATTATGCTGTCAGAATGTTGTCAAGAATGCTGGGCGTGTCATGGATTCCCAAGACAAAGTCGCTAAGAAGTCAGCATGGGGAGAAGCCAAGACTGAGGAAACCATGACCAGCTATTCCAATACTTTCCTACTTTTCTCCATCTTTTTAAGACCACACTTATGTCAAGGTAGGGGACTTCGAAAGGGGAAAGCAAGTAGAGAGATTCTTCTGCTTGGCAACGCCAATCTTAGCTACTGGACCACTTCAGGTCTTCAGATGTTCTAGGTTTCTGTTTCCAGGAAGCCTCCAATGTCTATGGAGATGGGGGTGTCCACAGGATATGGTCAAAGAAGGTCAAGATGGGGCCCACACTGGTGCAAGGGAAGCTTCACTTGTGTTTTATGGGTGTGGCACATACGCACCGCAGATAACCTTGTATTGAATGAGGACGTGGGATTAGGATGTATGTAACCCTACACAGCTCTCTTGAACTGACCTGAGATGAGATGAAGTGTCTTGGCTTCCTTCTCCTAAAGGATTTGGGGACCTGGGTCTTCATTAAGATTATAGAAGTTCTCACTATTAGAGAGCACCAAGAAGGGGGCTTCAATCAGAAATCTTGGTCGGTGAAGCTTCCTGTAACACTAGTATACATTTTATATAAATTCAGTCAGAATTGAACCTGGCTGAATAATTGCTTTGCAATCCAAAGAGTCCGTTCCCAACATTTTCTAATAAGATTCCTGTTTATTGACATTTCCGGAATGAATGGACCAGAGGCATTGCTGGGAAGGATGCAGCTTCCTGCGTCCCTCTTAAAAAGACATATATGGTAACAAGATTTAGCAGATGGCAACATTAGCTGGGCTCAGAAGCTAAGTAGGCTGGGACTAGGTTAATTCCTGGATGGGAGACCAGAAGCAAATTGAAGGCTAAGGCCATCACAGGAAGACAAGAAGAAATCCCTTCCACAAGGTGGTTGAGAAAATTGCCCAGATGTGCCAGGATGTGTCTTCCAAGAGATCAGCAGAAATGGAACTTCACTGGAGTATATCTTCATTTCTATGGCCAAATCAGAATGGTCCACTGGAAGGCTAGAAAGCCCAGAATCGCTCTGATGGTTCCATCTCTTCCATCTCTGATGGTTCCATCACTTCTGTCATTTGGTGGATATCTTGGGTGAAGTTGTAGGAAGGGGTTCCATATCTCCACACCTTCTCAGACTTTCAGGTCTGCGAGAATTGGTGTCTTGACAATGTCCCTGCATTCAGAGAGAAGTCTTATTCTCCACCGCTTCCAGTCAGTAGTCTTGATTCCCCCTTCCAAAGCCAAGTCTTTGAAAACGCTTGAAGGGTTACTGCGTCCATTCACATTTTTAGCTGTTTGTCATGGTGTGCCTTTGATTTCCAGCTCAGATGGATGGAAAAGTTAGTCCAATGAATTAACTAATTAATTAATTAAGTGGCACTTCTGCTCTCAACCAACTTTCTCTTGCTAGACGACTCCATGGAGAAGCAGAGAGTCAAGCTAGATCTCCTCATTGGAATTATGTGTCTCTTCATGGTCCTCTTGATCTTTTTGGTTGTTGGGTGCCTCTTGCTCCACTTTAGACTCTTCAATAAAGAGATGTGAGTATAAATGCCCACAAAAAGCTGTTGGAGAAAGGGTGAGACTTCAACATCTGTGGCTTATGGAATGAATCATGATGTACATCATGGCTCAGCTGCTGTTGGATAGTCTTTATAGCATGAAGGAGGTGGAACCAATGATCTGATTTGGTATGAAGAAACTTCTTGGGTTCCTTAATTTTGAACCACAAGGACTGGAAGTTTACTTGACCTCGTTTGGCCAACAGAGCATCTGATTTTCATAAAACATTCTCAGATGCCATTTCTGGAAAAATAGAACACAAAACCTGACTGTGGTCTGGGTCAAAATTCTCCAAATATGTTGAGACATACATTTGAACTGGGCTCCTGGGTGCTCCAAGCTTCAACACATTTCTGGAAGAGATTAAGTTGGAGACGGCTGTTGATTGGCCACTAGAATGGGAGGGATGGGTTAGTTCACCAGTGAGCACAGAGTGGTGGCAGATCTACCTGCAAACCAATGGGTTTGCCCATCTCCATCACCAAGTTGGGAATGCAGTCCAGTTTCGGAATGGGACAACTTGCCAACCCACTGTAGCCAACTCGCCATGGTCAACTCATCATGGCCAACTCGCCATGGCCAACTCGCCAGGGTCAACTTACCACAGCCAATTCGCTGTGAGACGAGAGTTACACTAATGTCAAAGAAATGGGTGGAATAGAATCATTAAAGAAAGGATGCAAAAGGAGGGGCAGAATGAAATGGGAACGGCAAAAATTAAAATAAAAGAATTGGCCGTGGCGAATTGCCATAGACCCGTCTGGTTTTGCCCTTAGATGTGCCATGAGTTGGGCTCTTGTGCTCTGCAAAACATGCTTGATGTTAAACAGATCCAGATAGTGATGGTTTACCTGCGGTCCTTGATTTATAACAACAATTGGGGCCAGAATCAGCATTTCTCAACAAGACCCGGGGACAGTGCAATTGTCACAAATACATGCTGGCTGTTAAGTGGCCGGATTCTGATCCTGTACTGTGAGGATGCAGGGATGGTCATAAACATGAAAGCTGGGCTTAAGTCACTTTTTTTCGGTGCTCTTGTAACTTCGAATGGTCACTAAATGAAGAGTTGTAAGACTACCCATGCTTAGTCAACCACAGTGAAGCAAATCTTGACTTAACATAATTGATTATCCTTTCTTACGGGATGGAGGTAGCTTTGACGCTGCCTGCTTTGGGGCCATTGATGGGAATGCAGCAGGGGAGGCTGGCCATGGGAGGACCTCTAGATGGAAGCAACTTATCCTCTTGGGGTTCTGCAGAAAACCCTGCCTTATGGTGTTGTTCTCCCTCCTCTTGTCTGCTTGAAGGCCCTTGATGGAGGACCTGAAATCTTACACCATCCAGACCCACTGTATGGAGACAAAGATTGTCCTCGCTCCATCTCAGACCAACCAGTTGGCTTCTTCTGGATGGACGACCGCTGAGAAACCAACAGGGACGGAGGGTGAAGCCCGGAGCCCCACACTCCCAGAGCTGACACCGAACCATAAAAGTGCCCTCAGCTACGTGTATCAGAGCCCTTCCTCCGAAAGTCTCCACTTGGATGAAACCGGAAGCATTTCCTCACTGGAGTTTTTCCCGGATTTGTACAGCTCCTCCTGGAGTGATTCAAAGGAGTCTCTCATGAGTAGGAACTCCCAAGAGGAAGATGGTAAGAGAAGTAATGAGTCAGGAAGCACAATACTTTGCACCGTCCACCCCATGTGACGAAGGAGACCAGCCACTCCAGGAGGACTGGTGGACTGGACTGGCTTCTGTGGCTTCCGTAGACGCCACGCGTTGGACTTGGGGGGCGGTGGGGGGAGGGGAGGCGGTGGTCAGCAGCACCTGCCGTTATGCCAAGTTGAAAGAGCCCCTGATCTACGGCTGGCCTCCATCTCTACTAAACGCTTTGGAGAAGTGTATGGGAAGCCAACCTTCTTGTCACTTTGTGTTTTCTTCTGGAAAGAAAGAAAGAAAACAAGCTTTTGGAAGCCTCCTAAGATGCTACTGAAAGTAGTGAAGAAGTAGGACTGGTCACTGCGAGTAGAAACCCAAGGCTAATTTCTAATATGGGCAAAGAGGTGACTTATTTGAGGAATTAAAAGGAATAAAGACAAGTGCAGGTGGAGTGGGGTGGGGGGGGAGAAACCCTCTAATTCATGACATGGAAACTAATGATGGCAAGTGATTTTATTGATTGATTGATTTTTTTTAACCGAAATCCAAATTGACCGAACAGCTGGACCTTCAGTGAACAAGGAATGGCAACTGAGGAAGGACAGGCCGATGGTCCACGAACAAGCAGAAAGAAAAAAAGGAACAGGATGATCAGCAAAGAGCCTTATCAACAGGATATTTTAATGGCCTTTTCTCACTCAGCGTCTGGTTTGAAGAGACCGCAGTTAAAAGGATACATGAAACAGGCTCCATGTTCCTTTTTGCTGACAGTAAAAGGCTGTATTTTGCCCCCTGCTTGGAGAGTTGTATTTGTTTTGCACCAATAATAATAATAATAATCAAGAGTTTTGATTCAGGCACAATTCTTTTTCCCATTCTAGCAGTAACATTTTGACATATTTTAGAGTTTCAGAGGTGGATCACTGTGGGTGTTATACGCCTTGGAGAATATTTTAAAACCCGAAACCTCTTCCAAAAAGCTACACAACGGAGTCATATTCTCTCTCTCTTTCATCTGTCTGTCTGTCTGTCTGTCTGTCTGTCTGTCTGTCTATCTATCTATCTATCTATCTATCTATCTATCTATCT
>JANHFL010000485.1:18844-46419 GCA_032468155.1 Oxyrhabdium leporinum
TGATGATGATGATGATGATGATGATGATGATGATGATGATGATGATGATGATGATGATGATGATGATGATGATTGGGGGAGATTGACCAAAGGCTCAAATATTTGATCTAACTTTTCTCTCCTTCTCTTGTTTTTACTTATTTTTGTCCCACCAAGCATCACTGGAAAATGTGTATTTGATGGCTTGTGATCTTGGAAATGCTGGGTGCTGCAAACAAGAGCTTGGGGATATAGATAGCTATGATCTGCAGGCCATTGTTGTACGTCTCTGCCTTTTGACAAACTTCTGAGTTCCATCAGGCTGAGATAGCGTTGCACTCAAGTCATCATCATTTTTTGCTTCTCCCCAAAAATATCATATCTAGGAAAAGATCCAGCTGGATCCATCCATCAGCCAAAGATGAAAATAATACAGAAGTTTGGCTGGCTGGTTTTCCCGCTCTTTGCTGACTATCCAGAAGGACATTTGGGATACTTGAGATAAGGCTTTTGTTGTGAATTTGCTATGCTCCATTTGTAACATTTTTATGGAGGATGACATCTGTCTCCTGTGTTTTCCCAACACTTCTTCCATCTTTTGGCTTTGAAAATAAATCCATTGATGGAAGGAAGGAACAGGCGGCAAAGCTAGGAGCTGTTGTTCTAGAAACAGTAAATACTACTGGTTCTGAGTCTATAAAACTAAAAAGGAAACATGTTCAGGGTCTATGCATCAGCGAGTGGACCACCAGATTGTATATATGTGTAAAGTTGTTTCTCTTTGGCAGCACAGATGTTATAGAACTCCCCATCCTCTGAAATCCAATTAACTCTTACCTTGTGAGGCCTCAGGAAATTCTTAAAAACAGAAGTGTTTAAGAGGACTTTTGCTTGTAGAAGTTTTCATCTATTTTTATTGCTTTCTTGGTGGTTGGTTGATGATTTTTTTTATGGCTTGATTTTGCCTGTTGCATACTCTGAGATACAGTAATTGTACCTTGGAGGTTTTAGAGTTATAATTGTAACCCATCAAGAGGCTCTTGCTTGCACTGAACAAGAAATCAATTAATCAATCAATCATCTAAAAACAAATAATTCTAAAGGTTAGGTGATTGAAGGGGAAATAATGTATTCAGTACAATAAAGCTTAAGTATAGTCGACATATTAAATCTTCAGACCAAATTCAGCTAAACTCAATGCTTATGTAGTTCTTATAGAATTGTGACATTGCTAAAAAGTTAGTTGAAAATTACTTAAACTAAGGATTAGCCGCTTTTTACGGTAATCTTTCAAGTTACAGTTCGTGTCCTCCCAACTTAAAAAAGAAGAAGAAATGAAAACAATACTTTGAAAAACAGTCAAAAATCACACAAGCTTGTAAGGTTTCATGAGGTAGGCCATCTTTGTCTGAAATTTCCTGAGATTCCTCCATGAAATTTGTGGAAATGTTTTAATTAATTTATGTTGTATGAGATTCGGTTTTGAGGTTTCGATGGACCCAACCAGGAGAGTTTTACAGCTGTGCATTACCCCTATGGCCAGCTACTGGTTAAACCAAGAATATAAAAAACAGCGTATTTAACAAGTGTGATGAAATGCTAGTCAGGCTTGTATTTCTGAGAGCTGTCACCTTTCTTTGTAAAATACATCAATTTATACTTCAAAAAACGCGTTATCTTTCTTCAAGTCCTTGGGAAAAAAACACCTTTGAGGTTGGTCTGTTTGTACATTTAATCAGCAGATGAAGTTATAAATCAAGCAGTTCATAGTGTTTTCAGAAGATCTTCATTTCACTGCCAGTGCTAGTTGAAAACAGAGGCCAAATTACAGAGATGACTGTCCCAGATCCAGTTAGGAGTTTTTAGGAATCTGGGATGAGCATGTAGTGCGTTGGACCCAAGTCTGGTGGTTCCCTAGGATGTGCTGGACCAGAGGCATTGGTTTGCTGGCTATAGTATAGCTCTGTAAAGAATTGAAGCATGCTACAGTGAGAAAAAGCTGAGATAGGCAAACAAGAGAAATATTCTGCACTGAAGATCTGCAGGAGACTGCTGTGAGAACCTAGGATAAGATTCACCAGGGGCAAAACCTGGAACTCCTTTCCGGGAGTGTATACTTCCCCACACTTCCAGAGAGTGTGTGGAGTCCTTGGTGCTCTCTGAGCTTGGCTGTTTGCTTGTAGATATTTGAGAGTGGCAGACTCGCTCCTCTGAGGAATCGGGACTGAATAGGAAGCATGAGCCTACTAACTGTTAGAGGTGAGAAAAATTATTTCCAAACTTAAATTAGTTGTTGTTGTTCAGTTGTTAAGTTATCTTTGCAACCCCAGGGACCATAGCATGCCAGGGACCGCTGTCCTCCACTGTCTCTCCGAGTCTGCCTGAATTTATGTTCATGGCATCAATGACATTATCTAACCATCTCATTCGTTGCCGTCCCCTTGTCATTTTGCCTTCCATCTTTCCCAATATTAGGGACTTTTCCAAGGAGTCCTGTCTTCTCATTTGGTGGCCAAAGTGTTTGAGTTTCAGTTTTGCTATCTGTCCTTCCAAAGAACAATCAGATTGATTTCCTTTAGGGTTGACTGATTTGATCTTGCAGTCCAAGGGATTCTCAAATCTTCTTCAATACCACAACTTGAAAGCATCAATTCTTCGGCATTCAGCCTGCCTTATGGTCCAACTCTCACAGCCATACATTACTAATAGGAAAACCATAACTTTGAATATCGGTCCATAATGTAACATACAATAGCCACAAAGCTAGTTAAGACATTAAGCTGCATCAGTAGAACAGTTGTGAAATCACAAGAAGTAATAATTTCATCCTGTTCGAACAGTTTCTACAGTGAACAGTGTCTCCTTTTCTGGGTACTATACTTTAAGAAAGATCCACATGAGCTTGAAAACATGGAAGGACTGACAACAAGGATTATCCAAGGACTAGAAATGAGATTGAAGAGAGATTGAGCGAACCTTGGAAAGAAAAAATGAGGCTGGATGTGGGAGGAGTCTTCAGATACCTGTGTCACCCAGAAGAAGGCATCTTTTCTTATCATCCCAGAATGTGGGACATGGAATCATTGTCTTAACTTACTGGAAGATTTTCCAACTGAAAGTTAGGAAAAATATGCTAAGTAGCAGCAGTTGGACATTGGAGCCAATTCTTATAAGAGTTGTAGACTTTTCATTCCTAGTGTCAGCCTTGGAAGCCATATTTTACTTGGGAGCTTCGAGGCTGTCACATTTGGTGCCTGGGAAATTGGGAGTGGGGATTTTTAGCAAGGTAGTTGAATAGAACAACAACATTCTTTCTCAGAGAGTCAAGGACATGTTGCCCTGCACATAGAGGGGATGTCTCCAGTCGGGATGAAGATTTGATTGGACCATGTGATGGACTGATGGGTGCAGGGGATGGATCTTTGAATTCTCTTTTGGAAAGGGGAAATCCGGAACTTTCAGATTTGGGTTTTCCCAGATGTGCCAATATGACAACTGTAATAAAATGGAACTTTGAGGAACTGCTTGTCTCAGAGTTTATTGGTTTGGAGTTGGTTAGTTGGAATGCTGACAACACTCTTCTTGAGTGTTTGCTATTCCTGCCAGTTTAGTGTTGTCTGCAAATTTGAGGACTTCCCCTTCTATTCCCCCATCTAAATCATTTATGAAGATGATGAGTACTGGGCCTAAAACAGAACCTTGCGATAGCGCACTGCTTCCTTCCTTCTATGTAGATGTAGTTTCATTGAGGACTACATGTTGTGTACAATTTGTCAGCCAGTTACAAATCCATCTGAGGGAGATTCTGTTTATCCCACATTTTTTAGCTTACCAAGAATTAGGTTGTGGTCTACTTTGTCAAATGTCTTACTAAAATCCAAGTATCCAAGTATATTAATCAAAACTGTAAAGAAGCATGGGCCAAAATTCCTCCAGAACGATGTGAGAGACTGATAAAGTCATACAGAAAATGATTATTTCAAGCTATGCTGCTAAAGGTAATTCTACAAGCTATTGAATCATAAAATGTACTTAGTTTTTCACAGATGGATTCTCCATTTGGCTTTCTTTTTATAAAATGATGACATGGTGTAATATGCGTTGTTGTTAATCTGAGGTTGTATTTACCTACTTTTAAGAACTGTTAAGGGCCATTTTTTTATTTTTATTATGTCCTGATGCATAAAACCATAGAACTCAAACAGGGTGTACTTTCTTTTTCACATTATATGTGGCATATTTTTTTAACCTGAAGCAATCAAATCAGGGTCATCTCATTAGGGGCTTCAACAGTGTCACATGAGAAGCATAACCAGGTGGTTGAAGTCTTGCCTTTTGCATACATGCAAAAGGGGGCAAGTTTTCAATTTTTCCAGTTATGCCTATCATTTGGCACTGTTGATTCCCCTGCAGATGCCCCCTGGACAAATGCAATGCTCATTTATTCTGTTTGTCAAAGGCTAGGGCAGTGGACAGTTGCTGTTAGAAAGGATGCACAAGAGATTGAATTACAAGCAGAGATGGCATACAATCAGAGTGATATTTGTTAAATTTAAGAGCCATCTGATATAGTAGTAAGGAAATAAAAAGGGTCTAAGAATCCCATTTGATACTAAACTGGTAACTGTCATACTAACTACTGCTTGGGAGGAGCTCACTGGTTTTATACCAGGGGGTTTCACATAGATTCTATTAAAATTGGGGGAGGGGAATCACAAACTTTGAGAATTCTTGATTTATCTAGTTATAATTATGTAAGAATTTTGAATACCTAAAGCTAATCTCAAATAGGAGGGTACTAGAGGAAGAGGGGTGCTGCTTCTAAAATATGCCTGTATTTTCCTAATAATTTAAATTCTTTGGACCAAACTCTCCAGTCTTTTTCAATCCTGGCAACTTTCAGGTATATGGACTCCCTGAATATGCTTATCAATAAAAATTACAAAATATAGTTCTCTTCTAACAAATCATATTCATAATGAACTGTTTTTTTATTTGTGAGTCTCTGCTCACCATTCAAATTACAACATTCCTTAATTCTATTCTCTCAAATTCTATGTTTTCCCTCATTTTTTAGTTTGAAATTTGTAGAAACTCTGTCAGGTCCTACATGTTCTTCTTACTCAGGAAAGTAGAACTCTCGAAATGTAGTATTTCAAAAGGAATCTTTTATTGAGAAAAAATGATAGTAGAACAAAGGCAAAGCAGATTCTAAATTCCTCTAGGTAATATAGTTAGAAATAAGGCACTAGAAACCCCTCCCAACAGTCCGATGTGTATTCAGCCAATCCACAGGTGTGAAGATGTTATTGTACCAACCATCCTGAGAAATAGATAAGCTCGCTTTCTCAGGGCCGTCTGTCTTCCGTTTGATTACAAAGTGAAAGAATCCACATGGCCTCCCCCTTCCCTTCTACATTCCCCAAAAGGTGAGAAATCCTCAAGACACTTAGGCACCAGGATAAAGGTTATAAAATAGCAGCTTTCACATGAGGGTTGTAAATTATAGCAGCCCATCACAGATCCCCCCTCCCTACCAGTTGAATAGCAGTATCACTTTAGGGATCTGACAAACCCTTTTAGATGTCAACTTATTTGTGTTTCCTTTTCCTTTTTTCCTTTTGTAAAATATTTTTTTCTGAATTTTCATTCTACTATTAAGCATTGGTTACGACCAATTATATTTTCTTCATTGTGACAGACTTCTATTATCAGATGGATCCTTAAAACTCAACTTCTTGTTTGAAATTATTCCTTTTTTTCCCATTCTGTTTTTTACAGAATAACCCAAATTTAGTGTTATAGGTTTAGGAAAAAACAATGTCTTGTAATTATTAAATTATATCCATTTAGACCACATTTTATAATTTGACATTGATGTTTACTTTACATAATTCCTAGCTGCTTTAAGTAACAATTTTAAACGCATATTGATAAAAATTATTAACCAGATACATAACCACTTCTCTGAGGATGACAATGATAGAATTTCATTCTTCAGAAGAAAGAGGTTGAAAGAGGTTACAGAAGCTACTGGAAAATTTATTCTGAAGAAGAAAGTGATCCATAGGCAAACCCATTCATTTATTTTATTAAAGCAAATATTGTCATTTGATGTATCCACAAAAGCTTGCTTTAAAAAAAAATCCTTGAAGCTCTTTAAGTGCAAAAGTTTGCTTTCAAAATTGGCATTTGCACATCTTGGCTAAGTGTATTTCACTTGTATTGTTGTTTTGTCAATTCTATTTGCAGATTAACATTTTTAAGCCCATGAATATTTTCTCTGAATTAAAAGGCAGATTATGAATCATGTGTGGAGCCTGACTTTTGGTTTACATTGTGTGTGTGTGTGTGTGTGTGCGCGCACGCACATGCGTGTGTGTGTTTGTATTCATCATGCGTTAATTCATAAAACTCACCAGACTTTTAATTCTGATTGGTAACTATATTGCTTAACTAGGCCATATGAGTTTAAAGTAAAAGTAATTATACCGGTATATTACCATAATTAAATGAGCGTGTGAATTATTTTTACAAAATACTCTTCTGCATTTAAGCAATTATGAAACACTAACATATTGCAATGCAAAGGCAGTATAATTTTATGCACATACTGCAGTTGAAACAATTCTTACATAATGACAAATCCTTTGATAAGACTGCCTTCACTCTGAAAGAGAAATACTTACATTTCATAATGGGCTTCAAAAGTTAAGTCATACTCCAGATATCATCTTTAGTTGATTTCTACAATAATTGAACAATACAATTTTTTAAAGTAACATCTGGGGGTTCACTGGGAAATTTACAATGACCATTACACAAAACTCTTTAGTATAACTGAAAGGCCAGGTTTCATGATCAGACAGAAAATACACAATGGATTATGAATATCCAGTGGAACATTCTCCTATTTTGCATATATGCTACTTCAACCTCACTTTGTCCTGTTGAGACCTCATCCTGTTGAGATTCCCTCTCCAACTCCCCTGCCCAGCCCCCATAGGTGCTCCCTCATGAGCGTGACGTTGAGCTGGCCAAGCTCCTGGGCCATGCTCAGTCGGCTGTGACCACCCCTGCCACACCCTGGCCCCCCAAAGACAACCACAATGCTAATACGGCCCTCAATGAAATTGAATGTGACACCCCTGCCCTAGGGAAAAGCCATGGCTCCAAAACTGCTGGACGTTTTGAATTCTTAAAAACCCTACATCTAATTAAGAGACAATTCTGGTGGTTGTCCCTAAAGAAAGACATTGAAAGTTATGTGGCTAGTTGCCCAGTCTGTGCATTGGCAAAGAAATGCCAAGGAAAACCCCAGGTCTCAGTGGCTGAGCCAAATACACCATGGAGGGGAATTTCCTTGGACTTCATAATGAAACTCCCTGAGAGTTTGGGAAACATGGTAATCTGGATATTAACAGACCTATTCTCCAAGCAGAAGAACAGACCTATTCTCCAAGCATTTTGTGCTATGCCAGAAGATCCCCTCAGCACGCTAAATTATTTGTACAGCATGTCTATAGACTGCACGGAGTCCTACAATGCATAATCTCTGATTGTAGGGTGCAGTTCACCTCCACGTTTTGGCAAGAGTTTTTAACACTTCTAGGGATGGATCAGGGGCTTAGTTCTAGTCATCTTCCCCAAATTAATGGGGGTATATGAACATATGAATTCCATCCTGGAACAATAACTAAGATGCTACATTAATTACCAACAAGATAATTGGACAGACCTACCATTTGCTGAAGTGGCTTATAACAATTCCGTGCACAGCAGCATGTTTCACTTTGTTTAAACTAGTTACTGCTCAGGATTTTGCTTCCATGCCTGATCTGCCTCTAAGTGACCCATCAATAACTTCCCTAAAAGATTGGGTTTCCGAATTGCGAAATACATGAACCCTAGTAAGGAAATCAGTTGAGGAGATGAGAGACACATATAAACAGGCTTATAAAAAGTGTACAAAACCAAAAGACTTTTAATAGGCGACTGGGTCTACTTTTCAATAAGATATTTGCAGTTCAGCCAGACAGCCAACCAACCAAAAAGCTAGGACTCAAGTATATGGGCCCGTTTCCCATCAAACAAATCATAAATCCAGTAACAGTTGAACTGGACTTGCCAAATCCCTTAGGCGAGTCCATCTGGTATTTCATTGCAGGCTCCTCAAACCTGAAATTACATCACCACTGCGCCCCACAATGCCTCAACCGCCTGAATCCCTCATGATTGAGTTGAAATTAAATATATTCTAGATTCCTGTAAGCATCGAAGGAAGATACAGAATTTAATTGCATGGAAAGACTTTCCCCCTTCTGAAACCAAGTGGGTTGACCGGTGCCATGTTAAAGCCATCAGATTCCTAAAACACTTCCACAATCAGTAACCCGATAAACTTAAGTAACCTAACTAACTGTCTTGTGTTTTTCTCTCTCCTTTTTATTGTTTTTTTGTTTCTGCAGGATTGTGTTCAGGGGAGTAGCATATCAGGTCCACCATTGCCGGCTTTGCCTTGCTGGGGCCCTGCCATTAGGGCAGGAAGAGGGCGGGAGGCTAGGGATTACTGGGTGCTATTGTTGTTACATCAAATGTGGGAAATAGGGAGGGGGGGGAATGACAATGAAAGAAGACCAGATCACCACTAAACCAGCTTGTACCAGGATCTTCAAGGCCATTTACCCTGAGAATGGAATGTTACCAGTTTGACATCTCAGAGTTTCCCAAAACATCTTACCGGCATTGCATTGGCTGGCCAGGAGACTGGTGGGGGAGAGAGTGGGAAATGAAAAGAATAGTTTTGTATTTTGCATGGGAACACCAGATTCCGCATGACTTTACTGCAACCAGTTTCTTTCAGTAAAAGGTTCTCTGTGTCAACCAAATGGAGTCATAAGTCTTACTTTCCTGCGAGAACAGACTGAGGCAGGTCTGAAAGTCCTTTTCAAAGGTGATTGCTGGGAAGTCAGTTGCCAAGCTCCTAAATTGTGATCACATGATTAAAATGTTATAAGAGCCATAATTATGAGGACTAGTCTTAAGTCTCCTCATTCAGTGTCACCATAATTTAGAACAATCACTGAACAAATGGTCACTATATGTACAGCCTGTACAGTATAAAGTGACTAGCTCCTGTATGTTATTTGATCTAGTTTTGGCCTACAATCATTATCAATAAAAAAGAAATCTCTATAGAAGAATGGTATCCTTTCTTATTTTATTTATTTATTGAATTTATTTGCCACCCTTCTCGTAGCAGACTCTGGATGGCTTCTAGCATTAAATCATTAAAATCCTAAAACATAAATATCTTTAAAAGAATAAAAATAGAAATCATAAAACATAATTAAAAGATCTAGGAGGAAAAACAGGATGGGAATGGTGGTGGCATTATATTTAATTCAACAACCACATCCGATGTGATGTTTCCCCAATAGGGCCCCAAGCCATCTAGCAGAACGAAGTCCTCAGGCTCTTGTAGAAGGGTTGGAGCCAATCTCACCTCATGAAGTAAGGTCTTCTAAAGAACAGGAGCCATAGCAAAGAAGGCCCTTCTCCTGGACCTTGCCAGCTGGAATTCCTTGATGGAGGGGCCTGCAGCATGCCTCCCTTGCTGGCATAAATGGGGGAGGCCAATCCCAGTGGGGTTATCTCTTTGCTTTACTTCTTATTTTTTAATACTCTTGGAGTGGATTGGTACTACCACTATTCATTCCAAACTGCTTCAGCTTGATAATCCTGCTTAAAACTGAAAATAAGTAATTCATCTATCTTTTTCTAAAGAAAGAAATATTTCACACTGATTGGCTGCCTTGCTTCCTTCACATGCCTTGCAGTTTGAGGAAAGGAAGTTCCCTTAACCAGCCCAGTGTCTCAGGTAAAATATAGTTCTAATATGAAATATATGGAATTGAGATATTTGCAGCATAACCATCAAACAATTTTTATTGCTTTCAATAACACCCAGCAAGAATTTATGTTTCAGAGTATAAAGATTTTAGGATTTCCTATTTATTGTTTTTTAATTCCTTCTACATGTTTCCTGGGAGTCCCTTGGACTGCAAGGTGAACAAACTGGTCAGTCCTAGAGGAGATAAATCCTGACTGCTCTTTAGAAGGCCAGATCCTGAAGATGAAACTCAAATACTTTGGCCACCTAATGAGAAGAAAGGACTCACTGGAGAAGAGCCTAATTCTGGGAATGATTGAGGGAAAAAGAAGAAGGGGATGACAGAGAATGAGGTGGCTGGATGGAGTCAATGAAGCAGTCGGCGTGATTTTAAATGGACTCCGGAGGATGGTAGAGGACAGGAAAGCCTTGAGGAACGTTGTCCATGGGGTTGCAATGGATCGGACATGACTTCATGACTAACAACAACAAATTCTTCTGCTGAAGAGATATAAAAACAATGAGAAAATAGATATGTTCTTCAAAACTGTTAAAAAGATTATTGGAGGCCATTTACCAAGAGTGTAGGCAAATTTGTTAATATCCAATAGAGATGTTTTTCCATGCCTTTGAAAAGGGATTTTTATCCAATGTATTTTTATCCAATATAGCTGTGCCAGTAATGCTTCTTTTCTCAAGAACTTTGAAGTTTCTTTTTGTTGGTGTTTAATTGTGCTTGCCGTTCTTCACCTTTTGCTATTACACAGATGTGAAATGTCACTGTTAATTTCACAAATCAACGTCAGTTTCTTAGTATCATTAATCTCCATAACATGTCATATTTTTAAATCATAGTCCTCTGTTCAACTGTTAGAATGTACCATATTTTTTCTCTTAAAAATTTTAACAGCATACAGTTAATGCCTTTGAATCACCAAATAAAGTTATTGCTTACCATTCCTAGCTTTTCATATGATTATAGTCTGTAATTCCAAGAAAGCGTTTCTATATTTCATTATACCTGAATTTTTTAATAATATGAACTTTTGTCAATTTTTAGTATTTTTCTCTGATCTTGGGCTTAAGAAGAGAAGTAGGGCAGCATGGTTAGTGGGAGAGAAGCAAAGGGAAATTTTCTCCTTTCTGGCAATCTACAAATATCTGGGACTACAATTCCTATAGCTCTCAGCCCAAATGGCCAAAAGGGATTGGAATGGCTAGAATTTTAATGCAACACATTTAGAAAGTGTCAAGGAAATGCTGGTCAAGAAAATAGTCAGAATTTTTCATCATCCTGTGTTCTTTTTCTTCCTGTAACATATTAAAGCAATTCTTTCAGTCCAAAGTGCTGAAGCATTTAGAGGGGCTGCCGAAGTACAAGAATTTTGACAATAACCTTTTGTCTGTCAGTGCATTGCTCTTGACAAATTGATTCAAACTGGAACAATATGTTTTTATTCTACCCAGCCTTATAGCATTGGGCAATAAATCCAAATTGAAGACTTTTTCTCCAATTAACTATAAGAAAACTAATTCTAAACATGGGCAAAAGCAAAAGTTGTTGATGACATAATGGGATACAGACTTTACATGTATATGATTGCAGCTTGGTTCTTGAAATTCCTGAGAATACTTATTCACACCCTACAGTTTCCATTTATAAATTCAACCCATTGTTCCTACTGAGAAATATGGAAGAATAATAGATTAAGTGCCATAAGGTTTCACTGGGATAACCTACTCTAAAATAGTACTACACTTTTGATCTTTTTTTCTTGTAAAAACTATAATATGAAAAATATATGTGTCTAAATCTCTTATTTGTGAATCTCTGTCAGGTGGATCTTTACAAGTAAGGCTGCAGGTAGAACTTGGTTGCTCAAATATGGATTTTTCTAGTTGGAAGCTCAACGCATGCATAGATGGCCCAATCAATTGATTTCCTAGATAGATACTGTTTTACTGGGATAAGCTACTCTAATGAGCCAGTTTGGTGTAGTGCTTAAGGCACCAGGCTAGAAATTGGGAGACCCTGAGTCCTAGTCCTGCCTGAGGTACAAAGCCTGCTGGGTGAACTTGTGCCAGTCACTCTATTTTAGCCCTTCGAAGGAGGCAATGGTAAATCACTCCCAAAATTTTGCCAAATAAGCTGCAGGGATGATAGCAGGCAATTGTCATGAGTCAACAGTAACTCAAAGGCACAAAAAACAAAAATGTACTCTAAGACAACCCCAGATGAGAAAACAGAAGGATGCTATTATTTACTAAAAGTTTTACTAAAACTTTCAGAGATATTGGTGCCATATTTGTATTGCCTCATATGCTAAGTAAAGAACCCCAATGGCAGTAGTCTTTTCTTCTAAGGGAACTAGTCTAGCCCCCTGATAAGTTGCTTTCTTATAAAACTTCTCTAGTTCTATTATATTCTTTAAAAGTGCCATTGAATAGTTTCAATATGAAGGAATAAATGGACACAAATCTGACATCTGAAACAGGAATATCTAAAAAAAAGATGGAGAAATTTTCAACTCTTCATAACACTGAGGGGAAGACTGATTACATTGTGAAATAGTTGAGCAGAATTTTTAAGGAGCTTTAGCAATTAATATTAGTAATCAATTCATCTTTCTGCAGAACATATTTGCATAGGTAGGAAAGCACAAACAGTACTGAATGTGCTTACCATAGAATTGCTAATTTTGAAACCTTTAACAATGGAGAATATGGTTCTGCATTGTATCTTAGAAAGAGAAAGTGTAGTGAGAGCAGCTACAGAACATACAGATGAGACTTAAGTATTTTATTCCAAAGAAATCGGTTGGCCCCTTGCCTCCCCCTCCCCATTGTAAGAAAGCTTTTATTACTGTTGTATGGTTAATTCCACATTTGTTCCATGGCCAAATTTTGGCTAAAATACAACAATCATCAGAATTTGTATTTAATACAACACTAGAGAATCTTTATTTTGGGTATTATTTTTATTATCACTAAAGAAGCGTAGCTTTTGTATTCACTATATAGTCCTCAATATAAAAATCCCTTCTTTTGAAGAGTAGTTTCCTGTAATTGTTTCAAGACAGGAAAGAGAATATTTTTATGAAATGGTAACCAAGGAAAGTTGTGGTTGTAAGATTTCACTTCTTTCCTTTTAAACTCAATTTTGTCAATCACAAAAATTCAAATAAATGCTCATAAACTCAAAAAAAGTGATAATATTCCTATTTTAAATAATTAAGAATATGGAGTTATTAAAACTTCTATTGCAAGAAAAAATGCTAAAATACAACTGACCAGGATACAACATTAAAACATAATATTGCTGAACTGTTCCTTTATATTTTATATTGAAACCACTTATATTTAAATGCCATAACAACTCTTTTGGGGTTTTGGAGATGTGAAAAGCACAATGTTTTCTCAAAACTTATTTTTAAGGTTTTTTTAAAGGTTGTTATAAAATCTATTTTACATTATTTAGAAAAATGATTTCCAGAATGGTCAGATACTACTAAATAACTTTTTTTGGAAAAATGATGGTGGGACTGGAATCAGTCCTAATTTCTTATCAAAAGCTGATGGATGGTTCTGAAGAATATTCTTGGATGAGAAATGAAATGTTTTCAAGGAAAAATACTAAGAAATCCAGTTTCCTTTTGGAAAAGCACCTTTGGGACAACCATGACGTGGATGATTGAGAATCTCCGTAGACAAGTTGACTGAGAACTTGATAAATTTCTCTAAATAAGACAGTGGTAAGCCACTTCTATATTGTTGCCAAGATATCTGAATACATATGTCATTGAAGTCAGAGAAGCTTGAGTGAAAGGAATATTTACTTTATAACAGTCACATGAAGTTCATGGGATTTTAAACTCTGTTGGTCTATACAGCGATATATCAACATTTATGGAACAATTCTTGGATTTTTCAATTTGGCTTATACTGACAGCCAGAGAGTACTTTTATTTAAAAATCAAAACATTGGCCTATCTTCAGACTCTGGAGAACTTATTAAGTTCCTATGAATATATTTGCAGCTAAACTGACAAGGAATGTAATTCAAAGTTCATGTACTCTAATTATGAACAAGATTCTCATTTTCCACCACAAGGAACACCGTCAACATAAATCACTTTCCTATCTCACCATTCTGTGAAGCCTATCTATCTAGCCTGTTCAAGCAAAATTGGACTGATTCGGGTTGACAACAGCTGAATTATATTATTCTTTAAAGTTTTTAGATTGTTTAAGAGTTGACAAAGTGGATAGCATTAATCAAACATAGTTCACTTGATTTGGCTCCCAATGGTCCATTAACATCAGTGAAGGAGAGACGGAATAAAATATTCATAAATAAAGCTGTCAGATGCTACTTCATTTATCAGATATCATCATGGATATCTTGGTATCACAAGTCACATGACAAGAAACATTATGACAGCCATGTATAATATGAACCTGCAGAGGATCACAAATAAAAAAGTGCTTTTGTTGATGAAATCACCAGGAGTCAACTGTGACTTGATGGGAAAATATCACCTAATAGAAATAGGACATTCCATATGTCACTTTTATGGGACCATAGAATATAATGGAGTATGCAAAGATTTTAACTGGAGCAAATTCTTTAATTTCCATGGCTGGGAGTAAGATCTCTGACTCTTTTCTCTGTCTTAAGTATCAGAACAGAACAGGATGAAAAAGGCACAAAATCTAAACTTGGCTACGTTTGCCTCAATATGCAACTTATATCTAGCAATCAATATGCAATATGCAACCTCAATATGCAACTTATCTCTAGCAATCTTTTGTCTCACAGTGTTGACAAATACAACACACTATGTGTACATCTTGTTCTTGTGCCGTTCTTGGTTAGGGCACAGCTGACAACAGGGGAACGGAATGCCAAATGCCATTTTCCTTTCTATTATTTCTAATCCAGGGAACATTTAGTTTCATCTGCCCAGAACTAAGATTTTGTGCTTTGACAGTAAAGCTTAACTGCAGAGCCATTATACGGAACTGCTAGAAGAAGGGTCAAGCCAAGCACACAGCACTGGTATTAACAAAGCCTGCATTAGGGAAGCAAACTGAAAAGAAGAAATGTACTGTAGCTGCAAAATGGTTTATATTTGTGGCTGCACCACACTTATGGAACCAGCTATCCCTTGTTATAAGGATAGGAAACCCCATTAACATTCAGGAGGCAAGTGAAAACAATCTTTTGCTGGACTATTGGGACATAGTTTATTAGAGGTTGTGTTATTGTCAAATCTTTCAGATAATTCAGGAAGAAAACCAAAACTGTGAGTAGTCATACTACCTTTATTCTAAGGTTGCAATAATAGAATCTTGCAAGTCTGAAAGCATTTTCTTTGCCTTTATTTTCCAAAGAACTAGGGAGGATCCCATCTGAGATCCTTTCTTTATCCACATCCCTGCTGTGGGCTGAAGTATCTCTTATCTGACCATTGCCCTGTCTCCAAAAGTTACTCTTATAGCCCATTATAGTTATAATATTGGCTATTTATCACTTTTATTATACTATTTTTATTACTGAATGTGTGGTTTGAGGGTTTTGGTGGTTGGCTTTTACCTTTGTAAGATGTTTTGAAGTCTATAGTTGGGCTCAGATAGAAATCTTTTAAAATGATTGATAGATTATGCGCCATCAAGTTGTTTTTGTCTCCCAACAACCACAAAAATATGACTATCAATCCCTAACCTGTTCTTTCAGATCTTCCAATGGTGCATTCCTTGCCACTGTGAATCATTGCTTCTGGTGGTCATTCTCTTCTTCTCTTTCCTTCCATCTTTCCCAGGATTAGAGCCTTTTCCAGTGATTTAGATTTTTGCAGAATGTGTGAGAATTTGAGCCTGGTTATTTGTACCCCGAGTGAGAGATCAAGGTTGATTTGTTTGATGATCCATTTGTTTGCTTTCTTGGCTGTTCACTTTATTCCCAGAAGAAATAAATAAACATCACTGAAAAATTACACTTAAGTTTGTCTAGAAGATAACCATTGTCCTTTCTGTGTTTCTTGTGTCTTTCTTATTTGTATTTACTTGCTTTTTAAAAAACATGTCTGAGCCATTGTTTTCCTCCTTTCTATTTTCAAAACTCCTTGAATATTGATCTTTGATCTTAACTGAGAGAGTGATCTAACTCCTGTTTCAGTTAGGGAACAGTAGGAGCCATCTTGTATTAATAATGCCAACTTTTCATGACAGATTTTTTAAAAAAACAGATTGACCTTTAAGTTGAGAAAATATGTTTATTTTGGAACAATAATTTTGCAACTGTGAACTTCAGAAGAGTAAAATAATTTTGTAGATATTTCATGACTATTCACTGGCAGAAACTGACTTTGTCCTTGAAAATCCATCAATAACAGATATTCCTAATTCAATATATCACATATTTTAATTTATAAATGAGATTTATGTGTTTAGTAAACAGAAATCTATTTGGTCTATGATAATTAAAGATATATTTCCACAATAGTTGCATGTATTCTGAAAGTAGTATTATTAGGGTGAGTTACCCATTAAAATATGATACTTTTTTTCATTCTGTATTCACTGATTGACAGAAGAATGCACACTTACTCTGTCTTATCCCATGCTATCCGTACATGGCCCTTCACTGAAGTGAAATAAAGTTATTATATTGAGCAAGAGATTATAATATCTGTTTAGAGATATACAAACTATTTTGATGTTTTAATATGTAGGAAGAACATTGAGTTAAAATAATATCCTCAATCTCCTCTTAGAAGAGGAAGATTACTGAAATGTACTGTGTATATAACTATTTGTTAGGAACTAAAAACAAAAAACTGGAGGTACGTGGGACAGAAATGGGCAGAAAAGGTTAAAATCTGGAAGAGAAAATGTAATTGATAGAACAAATTGACACAAGGGATCTGAAAGAATGAACAATGAATCGGGAACAACTTTCTTTCTCTTCCCTGGCAGTGAAAAGAATAGTCAATTAAATAACTTCCCATCTGTTGGTCTTTTGAGATGCTTCAGATTTGCCAATCTTTTGAATGAGGGATTTGCTTAACTCTACCGGCTGCTGGAAAAAAAAGAAAAAAGAAAGGCAAAACCTGCTGGGAAACAGAAAGAATTTTGGAGCTGAATATAAAACTAATGGAAAATATGCAAATAACAATAACAGCAAAGAAAATGGGGGAAGGTCACGGATGTGTACAAAACAAAGGTTTATTGGTGCTATCCATTTTATTTATTTATTTTAAACTTTTGTATATGTTTATACTATAAATGTCTTGAACTCTGCCTCACCCAGAGTCTTTAATGTAGACACCACGTTTTCAGTGCTGCACTCTGTAACCAAATGAATGAGATGAACTTTTAATGTTTCACTCTCCCACTTCTTTCTCCAAGTTTTACTTTGTTTTTTTTCCCTCCCACTCAAAAATGTTTCTGCTACCTCATTCATGTTCTTCTTCCCCTTTTTCATTATTAGCCCTCTCATAAATGCTGATCCTATCTTTCATTTGGTTTCTTCTTCTTCCACATATGCTTTCCCATGTTGATATTTGTATCCGTTAGCTTTCTTGTTGTATTAAGGTTATATTTCCTTCTTTTCTGACTTCAGTTACAGGCCATCTCTGTTTCCTACTAAATGGGCAGACAGACACAGAAAATATACCAGGAAGATGGGGCGTCACTCATTTGAGTGAAAGATTACGGAGATGAAATGTACATTTTCCAGTTTTAGTGTTGGTTACTTTTCCCATTCTCAGTCGTTCCTTTAAGTAATTCATATTTCTTCTAATATTTTTACTTAACTTTGATGTTTCTCCTGGCTTTCCTGGCACTGTCTTGCTATATCTCAATTTAGATTATATATTACACTTTAAAAAGCTTGGACCACATTAGCATTTTCTTCTCTCACTTCTTCACCAATCTGATGAATATGCCAAATCAATTTATCTCTGAAAAAATAGGCAGGCCTTATATTATTATTCACTTTTTGCCATAGAGTTCAATTTTAAAGACACTTTTTGAGTATCAGGACACTTGACCTAAAATTCTGTTTCCAGTTTTTCATGAGGAATAGACTTTGTTGTATTCTAAGATACTCATCAGACTTACTGGGATTTCATAAATCATGGAAATTACAGATCAAATTCTGTAAAGCATTCAGCTAAATAAAAGCCTCTTGCACTTGATTTTATTGCCACATATTTATTAACTGAGTAAATTTTATGTCAGGAGAAAAATGTGAGTTGCATGAAACTGGCTAAGAAGTTGCCTTTGATTTTCTACAACACAGATTCAAGTCATCATCATAAAGTAGGTTGTGGATGATGACTACCTGAATTTAATTTATTCAGAAGTATGATGTGTAGATTCAGAGATTTGCAATTCCACAAGAGGCTAAAACAATCTTATTGCTGATAACTTAAGTACCTGCAGTAGCAGATAATTTATTTTAAATGGAAAGAAAAGTTGAATGTAAATATATATTAATGAACCAAAGAGGTTTGGTGCTTTGGTTGATTAATCAAGTCCTGAACTCAATCCTAGTTTAAAATCCTGGTTAGTAAAATTACATCCAGCTTTTCTGTTTTAGATGTAAAAATAAATATTGGTTTAACAAGCAGGTTGATCATGCTAAAACCTTTGCACAATATACAGTGTTCAAGATAGTAAATATACATATCCTAAAAGAACATCACCATATGGAAACTTATTATGTATTAGTAAGAGAAGACACAAGCTTGGAAACAGGCAGCATAGTGGCACAAGCACTAGAGGAGTGAATGTTGCTTTTAACTTCTACTCTTAAGCATCTGTGAGTAGCTCTGGATAAAAGCCTACTCTGTACTCAAAATTGTTCTGTAGGGTAATTTGTTTTGCTTTGAAATGGTTGTTATGAAGAAATTCAGGGGAAGATATGGAGACTTAAAAATGGCTCTGCAAAAATAGAGCTAAAATAGACAGCTACAGAATGACCAAGGAACAGGTTCCTTAGAATTTTTCTGGATAAAGAGAGGACAGGAGATTGTCCAAATGTGTTCCAGACAGCTGCTCTTCATGATGAATCTACAAAATAAATTAGCTTAAATTCTAAAATTTAAAAGAGAAATACAAATGATGCATCAGGAGATTGACCTGGATAATTTTTTCCTACTAGATTTATAAAAGAGACTTGGTAAAGTCTTAATGGGTGATGGGACAAAGAAGAAATAAAGAGAAATCTAATCTATGATAATATTTGAACAAACTAAAGATTAAAGTTGTTAGCAGCAAAAGGAAGGAATTTAAAGTTGGTTTATTTAAAACAAGATTTGTTTTACTGTAAATCTCTTAAAACTCTTTATGGACTTTCTGCTGACACTAACACTGAAAAGATGATGTTTTATCAATTTGTTTATACGTAAGAAACGGGATATGGAATGAAGAGATAAAAGTTTGTAGGACATGAAGAATCACTAAATTTCTTTATATATATGGTGTTGAAGATTTGAAGTAATTTCTCTATATATTCCTTTTTTCTTTCCCTACTATATTCATAATTTGATCTTTCTTCTATTTTATTTTTTCTTGATTTTTTTCCCTTCTTTCTAGTCTCCTTTCTGTAAGTTTAGGTTGTATTAGATTTTGCTATTTTGTCCATTATGTTTCCAAATAAGAAAACACAGTCAACATGCTAAGAGTTTAGATAACAGTATGGTAGTGATTTTCCAGGGTGTCACATATTTTTCCACCATGACAGCATAATATCTGACTTTTTGCAACGTCTATGTAAGAAGTGAAGGGTTTTATCTTTAGATATATGCAAAGTAATTGTTTTTAAATGTTTAGAAATTCATTGTATCCCTGATTTTCAAAAATATGTTTTGAGCTGAAGATATTACTAACTTCTTTCTTTCCTCTTACCTTTTCTTTCGGCATAGTTACACTGTAGTTCAAAGGCAACCCATCTGAGGGAGATGGGCAATTCAGAAATGTGAAAGATAAATAAATAAACCTTAGCAGGCAAATAAATTCCTTATTTTTTTAACATGAACTTTCAATCTCTTCTTACTGGGAAAATTAAAAACAGAAAAGAATATTAATTTAGAACCACCTCTTCTGGAGACATTCTATATGATTGAAACTGGATGCTGTCTGCTTTTTTTTGTCTTATATTTTAGCTTATAAAATGATGTCATATCAACTCTTTAAAAAACAATAAAAATTGGGCATTTTGGAATTATCTAGGAAGAGGCAGAAGACAATATTCTTCTGTCTCAATTTTTTGACTCCAAATTGACAGTTAAGAAACAGATTACAGAAGACATACATTTTAATTATAAAGTGTATTTCTACTTCAATGAGAATCCGCTTCTGAATTTGTAGCTATATTGGTAGATTAATAGATACATTGTTATGCAAATTTGTAATTTTTAATAGGTTGGGAATATTACTACCCTAATCTCTTTCTCTGAAAGATGAAAAGAGTTTCCAAGAATATTTCTTCAGTTTTACTCATTTTAGAATGGCTTAAATCGTTACAGTATTCTCATATATCTTTTTCTCAAATCCTGTTTTAGTAATTGATGGTTTAGGTTCAGAAAGATTACTTTATCTATGAAAAAGAAAAATAACATGGCAGTAAATGTGTTTTATTCCACCAGCCATCTCATCTCATTTATTTACTGCTTTTTGGAGGAGACAAAACTCATTTCTACAGTTCTTGATTTTAAATTGAGAACATGCTGTATCTTGGTATGTTGAGCCCACATATCAACTCAACAATATGACTGTCAACTTGATAGAAACCTGATCACTTCTTTATATGTCATATATTGGACATGTAGTGGTATTTCTTTACAGAAAGCATTTCCATACAGGTAAAAACATGCATGATTCATATTTATTTATCTTCAGATTTTTTGTAGCACCTTCTTCAGTTAAGGCACCTCAGAATAATTTATAATAATTTTGAAATTAGTTCCAGATGTCTCACTGGAATGAATAAATTGACCTACCCATGCTCTTAGATTCAAGGAATTCAAAACTTCTCTTTCAAGCCTGCAAAGATTACATGAACAACTTTCAAAAGAACATTAATATCAAAATATCTGAAGTTTGACCATGACGTCAATGGAAGCATATTGTTCCCAAGAACTGGAAATAGATCCAGATGGATGAAAGATTCATTGCAGCAGATTCCCAATTAAATATTTGGGGAAATTTCTTAAAAGGTCCCTTTGGTTAATGGAGCATACAAAGAGAGGGCACACTACTAGTAAATAGTGGGCATGCTAGCCATTTTACAGGAGTTATTGACCATAGCTGCATTTAGTAGATCATGCATTGAACAGAGGAATGGATGAGATAACTTCAAGCTCCCTCCAATTATTATTCTCTGTGACTGATGTCTGTGACATCCACCAAGATACATTTTCTTTTGTCATCCTTAGACAGTTTTACTAGGTTAGCAATGTCCCAAGATTCAGCCTAGGATTTAATCAATTGTAAATACAAATGTAATAGAAAAACATATCAACCGTGAGGTGTTCCATTTTCAAATAATATCCGCACTGACACAGGCCATGCCCATTATATTTTCTGTTGGTGTTGGTAGAATTACCCACTACTATTTGAAATAACTCACATGCATTTGAAAATGTTATATTGAGACCATCTGGTCACAGATGCCTGTACCATCATTAGTCTACTGAATAGCTGTAATTGTTCATCAATTGTAACATTCTAATTTGGCACAAAAAGTTATAGGAGTTAAAATTACTCCTAAAGAAGAATGGCTAATCTTGCATAATTTTGCAAATAAGTGTGATATGGAGAAAATCTAGCTTTTCTCTGTTGAGAGACTGGAAAAACATTTTTAAAATGAAGAATGGTAAAAAGGAGATTTTTTTCCTTTTAAAATATCTCTAGAGCTCTGCTGATCACTTTTCGAGAGTGTTTAGGGCAGGGGTGTTAAACTCACGGGCCTTGAGTATGACACCCCTGGTTTAGAGTAAAGTTCAAATAGCTAACTACTCACAGCATCAGCTCATGCAAGTGTGGCCACAGCTCTGTATAGATGTTAAGAAAATATTTTGCCACAGCTCTGTATAGATGTTAAGAAAATGGTAGTAGCAATTGTCACTAAAAATAGAAAATAAACACAAATCTGAAATTAGAAAAAATACTGAATAACTTTTCTTCACCTGTGCAGTTCTTTCACATGAAATAGAATGGTTTGAATTAAATCATACCTAAAAATCATTTTGACTTGGTAGAAATTGTATTCCAGTTTTTTCAGAAGCTAATAGAGATATAATTCATTTCAACAACTGTGAAAATAACTATCCCACCCCTCCAAATCCACTGGGGTTAAGTGAGCACCATATAGCAATTGAAACCTCAGAAGGAATATGAAAATGTAGATTTACATTGAAACTATCTGCGTAGTTTTAACCTATTCAGTATGGCATGTTATTGCAAAAGGATTTTTTCCCCAGTTTCAATTATGGATATTTTAATTACACTACATTTTACTTATTTATTTAAAAAAATCATACACACAGAAATCAAAATAAGTAATAAAGAAGACCAGAAAACAGCCTTCTCCTATTGAAATTAATGGTTTTTTTGGGGGTGGGGGGGGTTCTGAAAGACTGAGCTGTTTCAACATCAGTCTGTGTGTGGGCTGGAAACTGAGGAGCCAGCACTAGAGCTTGAGATATTAATTAGGATTTTATTGTTCTGCACAGTGACAAGCTTTTCTTTTAGATATCTTGTATATGTTTAAAAGATACAAAGTGGGGTTAAAAAAGCAATTTCTTCTGTAAAGCAGTATATATGTGTGTGTGTGTGTGTGTGTGTGTGTGTATGTATATATGTGTGTGTGTGTGTGTGTGTGTATGCAGTACTGGAATTTAGTTCATTACAAATATTGAAACCATTTCAGAACAGTTGTTATGACAACCATTTTAGGTCCATAGATTCTCTTTTTCAAGGAAAGAAACAACCTGGAATTAAGGAGAAACTTCCTAAGAATGAGGACAATTAACCAGTGGAACAGCTTGCTTTCAGAAGTTGTGGGTGCTTCATCACTGAAGGTTTTTAAGAAGAGATTGGGCAATCACTTGTCTGAAATGGTATAGGATCTCCTGCTTGAGCAGGGGCTGGACTAGAAGACCTGCAAGGCCCCTTCCAGCTCTGTTCTGATTCTGATTCTTTTTTCTGAGCCTACTACAATCACAATCCTTGTAACACATAAGCCCAGTGTATGTGTATTCATGTATATGTATGTATGTATATATGTGTGTCTGTGTGTCTGTGTGTATTATAAAGGGTGAGAGGAGGGAAAAACAGCTAGCTACCATTCTTCTATTTTTCTGGAACGGTTCCCATGTGCCTTGACCCAAATCCCTCTGGTGAACCTATTTTTAGAATCCCTTTTGCTGGGGGTGTGAGTGTGACCGATGACAAGACAATAGAGGGGGCAACTGAATGTCCTCTGCCCATCTTGATTTATAACAATTCAGTTGATGTGCAAGGGCTGCAGAGAGTAAACATCACCCAAAGTCAAGAAAGGTGGACCAGATCAATGTATGTTTAGAAAAAAAGCTGTGTAGACTAACAATTTGAAATTCCTACCCTTAGCAAAAGATGCTGCATCCCAAGCAGAGGGTGAAAGGATTTTGGAGAGTGTTTAGAGTAGAATCTAAGCAGTTACTTACTCACAAGATCAGCTTGTGTGAGTGTGACCTAATATTTGGCCACTGTTCAGTTTTCTTAGCAGGCCTATATGGGAAAGAGAACAAATAAGTTGGTCTTTGGCATTGTTGCCCTTTGTATTGAACAAATAGTTTGCTTCAAATCAGCATGGACGTCAAACTCACCATGTCATGTTGATGTCATGTGATGTATCACAGCTTTTTTGCCTTTACAAAGCTGGGGTGGGCATGACCTGCGCGTGACACATCCAGCCTGTGGGCCACCAGTTTGACGCGCCTATGTGTCTCATGTTCAGAGAGTGACCACAATGTATTGATTAAAGTGCTGGATCAGGAGCAGGAAGGTTTTTGTGTTCCTTTAGGCTTTCCAACAAGCTGGCTGACAAACAAAACAAGAATGAAGTGAGCACAGTGCACAGGAAACAAATGCTGAGAAAAACAACATACAACAAAACATATAAGAGTTCAGTTGGTCTGCAAGGGCTGGGGAAAGTGGACATCATGCAAGGTCAAGAAAGCTGGACCAGGTCAATGTGTGCTCAGACAAAGAGCTGGGCATATTGTGTAGACTATCTCCTTTCCATCCAACAAAGCAGGATATTCAGGATCAACAACATACAACATTTGTACATGAATTAAAAACAAGAGAATGAAAGCATAAAGAAAATGCATACTGTACATAAACGCTAACACGATAAAAATAAATTTAGTTTGAGTTGACCCCCTTAGACCATCAAGCCCAACTCCCTGCTCCATCTGGGAAAGCAGATCAAAGAATTCTCAATAGATGACTTTCCAGTGTTTATTAAGAACTTTTTTTGTAATATTCAACCAGAGTTTGTCTATTACTCTGTGTCATGCATCTTATCATTGCCTTCTTCTGCACCCTTCAAGGCAGCTTATAAATATCATTCAACAAACAGACAACATAAATATTTTTCTCTCCATCTACTCTTCTGCAGGTTAAACATACCAAATTCCTTCTCTCTCATCCTTGGACATTTATTTTAGTCTCCTGGTCAGCTTTATTGTCCTTCTCCATACATGCTGTAGACTGAATCATTCTGGGTGCTCAGATTTGGGTTAATGCTTGAAGTAGGCTCTCAGGGTAATGAAGCAAGCTTGCAGTATTTGTGTAAATATTTAGCCTCTCTTCTACATAGATTCTCTAGAACATTTTTGATTTAGTGGGAGTAAAATACACTAAAATAAATTAAGCTGAACTCCAGGCTTGATCTACATTTATTCCATAGCATTATTTCACAGGGCACTAAATGCATTTTTTTGACCAGGACATTTTTGTTATGAAAACTATAAGTAACTATTGAGAAAAGTGAAAGTAACTTTCCATAGTTTCAGACTTATCATTGCACATTTATCATAGATGCATTTATTGGCTGGAATAAGGAACTTCAGAGCAGTGAAAATGTCACTTTCATCACCATGACTCTTCACCTTCTCCAAACTACTGATCAAAGAGGGCCATGAGGGTAAATAGTTAGAAATTTCCTCTGGGTTCCTTCTCTATTTTTAACTCTGCCTGTTCTTTGTCTGTGACATTGCTAATCTCAAGATGCTTTCTTCTCACCATTGTCTTCCCGAGTACACATGCCCTCTGCTCCCTGCCTGATAGAGTATGGATAGCTAAGTTTTGCCTGCCACCATCCACACATTATTATTTCAATAGTCCTTGCTAAGGTTATATCTCTGCTCTCTAAATACAAAGATCGGCTCCTCTTTGAGCTCAGTTAGAAAGTTAGAATCTGATTGCACTAAAATCCAGGCAAGTTCTATAATCTCTTCACATGAGTTACATTGACCACCAGGATATAATGCAGGACCAATGTTGTCCTTTGTTGGGACAATAAAGAAAGAATTGTTGATGCGTGTTGATTCTCAACATTTTTGCTTTGACACAGCAGCAAAGAAGAAAGGGGGTTTTTTGGGGTGGTGGTGGGAGTCCTCTTCATATTATTTTCCAAGACCTACATTCCTTTTCTTCTCAATTTCTTTTTTATTATCATGATTATTAATTTTGCAGCTATATTCTCAATACGATTCATACCTTTTCTATTACTTTATTTTAAAAGTGTATTTTTCCTCAATACTTCTATTTTTCACCAGGCTACTGTTCCATTATCCACAGTATATGTTACATTTAATAAAATGTGCTTATTCATATTAGAAATATTTGCTTGTCAAACAATCTGCATTTTGCATGAGAAACTGTGTGTGAGAAACAGAGAAAGACCTGGAAGGGGGAGGGGGTGTGATGGAGATAAAAAAAATGGTTCATTAGTACTTCTGTGATGTTGTATTGCAAAATATGGAGATTTCAGAAGAATCTGAATATGATCTGTTCCTGTTTTTCAAAGCTCATTTATATGATTTTTGTGTCAAACTTGTCTCCTGGGTCAAGAACTTGCAATTTGATTGGCAAGGTTTTCAGAACTGATGTGCCATTGCCTTATTTCTAAGGCTCAGAGGGATCTGTGCCTAATACAGGACTATAATTCATAGTATCTGGTGCCTTTAGTACTACACCAAACCGGATATGTACGTGAATATCTATCATCTTTTCCCCTTTTATTTAAATAATATTGAGCAGGAATAAGAACTAAAACCAGGGAAACAGGTATCGAAGCATCAAATCAGAAACAAACAAACTAAAACGCCAACTCCAATTCATCAAACCTTTCAATTTTTTCCCCACCTTAACAGTGTTCCACATATTGTCTTCGATTCTTTAGGCTTCCCGCTTGTCTCTTTTTCAGGATCTCATCAAGTCCATCCAAGCATGACTTTCTCTTTCTTGTTCCTCTCAACTCATTCCTTCTATTTCTCTTATTGTGACTGAGTCATTATTCATTCTCTTTATATGTCTCAACCCAGCTTAATGTAGTTTTCTATTCAGTCATGTTCATTCTCTATTCATTTGTTCTACATCTTCTTATTTCACCACAAATGCTTCTTAAGTATTTCATTTTTACTACATTCAACATTTATATTTCTCCTGACACTAGTTTTCATTTCCATATAACAAGTGGGCAGAAGCACATTCTTATCATAGCCATTTTCACTTATTTCATGAACATCTTTCCTGTAAACAAACTACTTACCACCCACCACATGTTTTTGCATGTCTTAAATTTTTTCCATACCATCTTTAGTAAACATTCTACTTGAAGTAATTCATTCCATATTCCCTATCAAATATGACCACCTTGGATTTTGGTTTTTAGATCCATAATTCTCACTGCAAACATTTCCTGCAAAATCATTCATATCTTCAGGCAACAGCACAGCATATTTGCATGACATAGTATACAGTGGTTCTTAAAAGTGGGTGAATCTTTTCGAATTCTCTATGGCTCTATTTCTTCCCTATTGCTCTATTTTCTATTTCTATTCCAGACTGATTGAAGAGTTTCTCCATGAAGTAAGCATGGACTCTCCCTATTTATATTTAAGATGGAATTTAAAACCAACCACTTTGATTGGGTTTTCAGAGTCTAAGTGTATTATATATATTTTAGTTGGATTGATTCATTTTAGTATAATTGCATGTTGTGAGTTGTAAGAGTTTTCACTTACTATAACCTGCTGCAAAGATTGGGATGACATATAAACAATGTAGAAGTACAGCACACAACATGTATTGATACTATTAGATGGTGAAGTGGCATTGAAAGCATTACATTATCAGGAAAGCAATGCAATTCATTAGCCTGTTGAATGGATAGCAGATGTCTATGACAAATCCTTCTCTTCTGATACAATGTGGCTGTGTCTAAAAAGCTATTTGAATTTTCACATTTAGAGGCATTGGATTGCTTTGCATTGGATTCCCATCCAAAACCTGTGGAGTTTTATGTATCTTTATCTGTATTATTTTTTTAAATAGTTAAACATACAGTCATGAGCCTAGGTGGCGCAGTGGTTAGAGTGTTGAACTGCAGGCCACTTCTGCTGATTCAATCTAGCGGTTCAAA
>JANHFL010000485.1:69134-84382 GCA_032468155.1 Oxyrhabdium leporinum
TCCTTCCTTCCTTCCTTCCTTCCTTCCTTCCTTCCTTCCTTCCTCCCTCCCTCCCTCCCTCCCTCCCTCCCTTCCTTTCATGCTGAGTGTGCTTGCTGTGATCTGGATACAGGAATTGACTGGAATTGTGCTGGATGAAAAACTAAAGTGGAAATTATCCATAGTAATTTTCCTACAGGAACTGGATATGCCTTGTTCCTGAATCATAGCATGCCTGTAGAAGAGGCAGGCCTGCTGGTGGGCATTGGGAGTTCTTCTCTCAACCTCACCCTGCTATGTCTTAGAGAAAGAAAAAGAATTTAACAGCTGCTTTGCTGCAACCAGGCCAAATCAAATAATACCCTCAAATGCTTCAACCACTTCTCCATAATTAGTCTCTGAGACAGCAGTATGGATAGTTCTATACTATAGTTAAGACAGAAGCTTTTACTTGGCTGCAATATTATGCAGTATGTTACTTCTTACTTTACTAATTTTTAAAAATGGGATATATGATAAAAAAAGTTGATTGGATAAGTTGTTTATTGGCTAGGTATCTCGCTGTGTTTTCTCTCCCCATTTCCCCACTAAAATGCTGCCATTGCCTGAAATGGCCTGAAAATGTTGAGTTTCTTCTGCCAGGACCATGGCCTGAATTCTCAAGAGAGACTGCATTCTGAGCCGAAACATTAAACACAAAGCTTTCTCCTGAAGCATGAATTGTCAAACAGATGCTTGTGAACATCTGGCTCCCAAATAAGTTGAATCCATTAAAGTCTAAAAACACTTTGTACAGCATGAATTCTTAGGTGACATAAACATGCTATAAAGCATCTATCCTTCTCAAGTTTTAGACATGGAAAGAGCTAGAGATGACTTCAGCAAGAATGTTTTAGTAAAGTCTGATGCCAATCAAAGTCTAATGTTAGGTTATTTAGATTTAGATAACCTAGATTTAGATTAGATTAGATTTAGATTTAGATTAGAAACACCTAAAAGTATGTCAAAAACTGTGAGACAAGAAATAACAAAACCAGCTAACATGCCTTGTTTATGCCACATTAATTGTTCAGTGATTTCTCTGAAATCTCCCACACAACTTAAAATAAACTTTGCTGGCATTGTTTCAATTTTAAATTTTTTTGCAATCAGTTCTAGAAATGGCAATTAAAATATAATCTCAGCATGTAGGAGGCAGTGAACAAAGGAAATGATGCTGTAGGAATAACTTCAGAAGCCAAAATGTGATTAACAAATATTTGGCATTTACCCAGCTCTAATGTAGGCTCAATGCTAGGAGGAGAAGCAGTAAATGCCATGTTACAATAGACCAGCCTTACCCAATCTCATAACTACAAGATTGCAGTGGGATTGCATCTCCAAAGAGCCTGAGAGAAAATCAATTGAAAGCACACCTTATCATTTCATTTTTGGTTTTAAACCTTGTGTTTCTATTATCTAACTCTTAAACTAGAAAGAGATCAACAATATTTCAACTTGACAGGCTGCTTCTAAGGAACAATCATAAGCCACAGGAGAAAATTGTGAAACATGTTGAATTGTGGACTCCTTGGTGTTCTTTGAGCTTGGTTATTTGGTTGAAGATATTTCACTACCTGACCAAGTAACATCATCGGTGTTAGCAGGTGTGAGGTTTGCTCTCTGTTTATAGTTTCCTAGTTGAAAGTGTGAGATTTTCCATGTGTTGTGAGATTAATGATGTTACCTAGTTGGGTAATGAAACATGTGCCAACAAACAACCAAGCTCAGAAAGAACCAAGTTCAAATGTGAGTTACATATATTTGCTTCTATTGTTATTTAAACTTATTCTCATTTGCCTGGTTATGAGGCAGTATTAAGTTTGCTTTGACATTGTTTTCAGTTTATTAAATATCTGGGTTTCTTATCATGGAACATCCTGTTATTGGTTATCAAGCAGCATTATAATGCATGGAGATGAAAAACAAGAAGTGGTGCAGTCAGGGGTAGGCTTCAAAAATTTCAGCAATTTCAGCAATTTGCCCAGTTGCTGGGAGGGCTTGGCCATGGTGGGTATGGCCTAATCGGGCCTTTCCTCGAGCCTCCAGGAAGGCGAAAACTGCCTCCCCAGACTCCGGAGGCTCTCTGGAGGCTGGAAACAGGCCTGAACTTCCGGGAGGCCCATTTTTTGCCTTCCCTGGGGCCCGGGGGCTTTCCTCAAACCTCCAGGAGGGCAAAAATGGCCTGCCTGGGCTCCGGACGCTCTCTGGAACTCTCTGGAACTCTCCCGAACTTCAGGGAAGCCCATTTTTCTCCCTCCCCAAGCCTACGCGTGCCCTGCACTTAGCTGCATCCAAAACGGGCCACGTGGAGACACTTGGGAGGGATGGGGCGGGCGAAGCCAGCCAGGAGTGAGATTTGGGGGTTCAGTGAACCCTGCAGAATCTTCGCTAAGGTCTGCTTGAACCCCTGCGAATCCCCAGCAGGCCACCCCCGGGTGCAGTAGAACATTTAAATATACATACCAATAATGTTTCTCTGACTTCAGGGAGGAGGATTGTACTGTCAGACGTGCAAGACTGATGTTAGCCCTGGGGTATAGCCCTGAGGTATAGCCCTGAGGTACTACTAGCCCTGTAGTATAAAGCTACAATATCAGAACCTTGCAAGTCTGAAAGTACAATCCTACCCATCTCCCTTACTGCCTAAGATACTAGGGAGGATCTCTTCTGAGCCTCTTGCTGCATCTATTTATTTAGTTGCAAGCTATCCTGTCTCTTATCTGACTGTTCTCTTGTCAGTATCTCTTTGCCCAATGTCAAGTTCTTTCCCACATATCATTACACTGTGCACAAAGAACAAATATAATATGTACACCCTTTTCATTAACAGCTACTTTGGCTGTAATGGGGGACTTAAGCACTTTTATAATAGTAGGGCTGCCGAGCCCTGGAAAGTAAAACCGAGCCAGCCATTAGAAATTGTACTTGTTACTAAGAAAGTTACTTTTTAAGAGCTAACAAATAATAGTTAATATATCTGTGCTGCATCCAAGGATGTGATTTAACTGTTATATTCCATCATACTATTTAAAGAAAAACAACAACAGTGAAACATATCACACACTGCTCATATTATACACAAACTCTGATTTAAATATAAAATAAGCTCCAACAGCCTGAACACAGATTTATGACCACGTACTGGCAACACAGGTATTCATTTTGGTATTTTAAAATGGATTCTGAACAAGACTGCACAGACACCCCAAATGCCAAGTTAGCTAAATCAACACTGAATTATTAGGCCTCGCTTTTACATAATAAGAAATGCAATAGCAACCTTTGGTTACAAATCACTGCAGCACACACACCTTATGACTTTGCAAAGCCATTGACAGAGTTGCTTTGCAGCTTGCTGGAATGTAGATAATTATTGTTAAAGTAGCCATGTCATTTGCAAAGCTAATTAAGCAACTTCAGAAGGTAGAGAAAGTGAATAACCTTCCAAATGACGCAGCTGCTTTTTGTGATTCAAAAACGGGCACGTTGCCCCTTTCAAAGGCTTTGCATAGCCCTAGAGCCCATATATCTTTGCAGGATCAGAATCAAGTGCAACACATATTGGGATTGAGTTATCCAGAGATGGGCTTATATGTAAGTATATATAGCAATACTTTTTAAAGGTATCCATATATCCCATATACATTCATCTATCAGCCCATCTGCATCTAATCTGATCCTTGAATTGTTAAGAAAAATACCATGAAAAGTTAGTGCCAGCTTGGTCCAGTTCTTAAGGCTCCAGGCTAGAAAGCAGAAGACTTTGAGTTCTGGCCCTGTCTTATGAAAGCCAGCAGGCTAACTTTGGAGCAGTCATTCTCTCTCAGCCTAACTCATGTCACAGGGTTGTTGTTGTGGAGATAATAGGAGGAAGTAAGTATTGGCTATGTTTGACATCTTAAGTTATTTGTAAGAATAATAAAGGTGGAATATAATAAATAAAAGAATTAACACACAATATTGGTAGATTGGTGGCTGCCCCCAATTTTTCTGATGCTTAACTTCTGCATTCCTTTCAACCTTCCACTTTCACATTATCCAGACCAATCTAACCCAAAGCAGGAGGGGTATGACTGGTCCCACTTATTGTACTGGTTAGATGGAGGACGCCTGAGTAAAAACAGACCAGGCCAGAGTCACAGTACAGCCAATTGGATCAATCAGGATTCACAAACCCAGAATTGGTCAAAACAATCAAGATTTATTTCAGTATATTTTGTCCAAGTCTTGAAACAAAGGCCATGTTTTTTCAAGAGTTGGTTTGAGGCTGAAATGTTTTGTATACTCCTAAGTTTCTCCTACTTAGACCAAACAAAAGCACAGTTTACACATTTCCTTCTTTGACTTCGATTACTCCCATCGGTTTCTTTGCAGCTTGCAGCTTGCAAGCCCATTTTGTATCCCATTGAATCTTTGGAAGCAATACTCTTTTAATTACCCTGCATATTAGCAATCCTGCAAACCTTTTTGAATAGCATGACTTCAATTATTCCGTTGCCTTTTAATTTATCACCAGGACACAAAGGAAGGAGCTTTATTTTCTCCTCAGGTCTTTTGTCTGGGAATATTAGGAAGATTAGGAAGCTTCCAGACATTTCTTTTGATCTATAGTGATACTTCACATAACCCACTACATTGTAATAACATTGATAAAAATTCAAAAGGAAAGTGTCATGGCCAGTGTGTTCAAATCAGATTTCTATCCTCTTCCCCACCTCCTGTGGTGCCAATTGTCCTTCATTTGAGAGTATTCTCTCTTGTTTGTGCTCCTGGTAATCTAAATGATACAATACAAATGTTTACTGATCATCTACAATTTAGTTTGTCATCTTTCTTCATCACTGGCCAACTTCCATCTATTGCATAATTGTGTCTTCCACACAGCAAAGAAATGTCTGAAGTTGGGAATCTGCTCTATCAGGCTAAGCTTCCCCTGGATTAGATCCTTCTTTGCCCAGATTGTAAATTGCATGAGGAAGCATTGGGGGCAGTCTGGGAAGCCTACAGATACAGAGGTTAAACTTCCTGCTTTCCTTCTTTCTTTGACACCTGTGGAATGCTGGATATAGACAGCTGATCCCATGCAAAAAAAAAGAGTCTAGAAGCATTGTCCCACTTTCCATGTCATCTAAAAATAGGTTCTTGTTTGTCCAGATTGAGTCACTTTTGAGTGTTAAAGAAATAAAAATAAAACCACGATTTGTTGTACTGAGCTTTATGACTGAAAGCACCTTCTACCAGAAGTTGGAAAGAACCCCAAGAACCCTTTTCCTTAGATTTTTTAAATCCATGTTGATTTTTTTTAGGGTGGGGGTAATGGAGAGAAGAGGGAGAGAAGAGGGGGGAAAATACCTGAGTAAATTGCCAATAAAGCTTCATTCTTTTGGCTTTGGCATAACTACATTCAATAAGTCTTGGCCTGCTGTTCACATCGACCAAGCATCTGTTGTCATCATCATCAATGGTAGGACTAAGAACACCCACATGGATCTGTTGGTTACCTGTATAGTAGACATTCTGAAAGAAGAAAGCAGAAGATAGAACAGGTAGATTTTCCACCAGAAACTGATGATAAAAGTTAAGATGAGGTATCAAGGAATTGACATATCTAGACAGTTTCATCCATTCCTCATGGTTTTTCATTGTAGTTTTGCACCCTATCTGTTCAGTTTTCAGTTGTAAATTGGCAGGAAAACTGTAGCCCACTATCAAGCTTTTATCTACTAGTAATGAAAGAAGGAGGGGGGATCCTTGGTACTCTCAGAGCTTGCTTGTTTTCTTTCATGACCCAAACTAGGTAACATCTTCATTGCTAGTCTGAAACAGTGATGAAACAATTTTTCCTAATATGCATATGTTTACAAGCAACTTTCCTGAAGATAATACATTTATAATATTGTTTTGTCTAATACAGGCATAGTTGTATACCATATGATTGGAGAACTACATCATTAATTTCATAAAGATATGAAAGATAAGCTACAATAGGATTTGACTTGAAAACATCATTTTTTTTCAGCAGGAAGAGGGGTAATATTTACAATCCATTTTGGGTACATTTTTCTAAGGAGCCATCAAAGAACTGCCTCTTTTTCAAAGCAGGCAGATCTTTTATGCATTATTATATTGTTCTTATTGTAGAGAATAAAGCAGTGATTATAAATGGTAGACAGTCTGGAGGGCTCATTTATAGAAGTGTCATTTTGATTAGCGTAACATAATTTGAGCATTACACTACCCTGAACATCCAAGAAGAAAGGAGCACAATTGGGTTCAATGAATTAGACACAAGACAAATTCTGACACCAGAACTGAAAGTTAATCATATAAAACAGGTTCTAGAATAATCCATGAAAAGGCAAACACAAAATCTGAATGTAACACAATGTCAAACCAAGAAGTAAGAAAATGTCTGAAGGACCTACTGAGGGATACATACGTAGAACATTTTGAAAACCATTAACCCATTTACCCTAGTGAGTAAACAGTAAATTGTCAGTCAGTAGTATTTTGATAAATGGAAGGAAAATATTAAGTATGAAGCAAAAACGAAAAACCTGCTATATTTTACCTTTCCTAATTCTTCCCTGAGTAGATTGGGAAACTTCCAACACCTGATGTTCTTGAAGAGTCTACTCTTTCTGGCAACAGAACCTTGCAGAGATCACTTTGAATTGGAATACAGTCAACTCCTTTACTGTATTCCAAATGCTGAAGTTGGGTGATGGGGTACCAAACCTTTCCAATAATTTAATTTTTAGTTTGGGGTTTAACATTCATTTAATATATTTATTTCCAAAATTGTAGCGTAAATTCATTCCTCTTCTAATGATTTTTGTATAGTTCTTAAGAAGGAGGAGGAGAAAAAAATCACTGTAGCTTTCATTAGGTTTTGATCCAAATCTTGAGCTCTCAGCAGAGGTGGTTCTATAATGACACTTATTTTTTTTCATTGGAAAAGAAAACATTTGCAGATATTTAATGTCTAGATTTCTCCATTCTGATTAAATATATGCTAGAAAAGGGTACTATATTCACTCATACTGTAAGTCAATTATGATGTAGCCCGCTTTGTTAGTGGAATAAATTCTTAGAGATAACCAACTATCTTTATATTTAACATACCGCATCCAATTCCACTCATATAAATGTGGCAAACTAAATCAAGATAGCTCGGTACAGTGAATGGTTTTGATATTAAACTGAAAAGGTGAAAATTGTTTAATTTTAAATCCTCTCTACCTTGCATGTAATGTTTTATGCTGTTTGATAATTTTGCCGATGTAAAAGACAACCTCTTCAAATTCATCATGACATTTTATTTCAAGTCTTCTCTACTGCTTGACATACCATCAATCAAATGCCATTCAATCAGATATCACATACTGCTCTCTTGACTCAGCTTCCAACTTTAGATTGCCACAGATGGAATTCCCGGCACAATCTTCCCAGCATGACTGCTGATAAGCAAATTATCACACTTATGTCAGACTCATTCAATCATACAGTATTCTATAGGATGTAGGATGATGCTCTGAGAAGCAGCCAAGCAAATGGGTGGTAAGAAGATGATTGCACGATCTTAATCTGGTTCCATCATCAGATCTTAAACACTGGAACCATGTCAATTTTTATACTCCAGACTGACTATGTTTTTGAAACATTTGGAGAAAATGCTACTTCACTAGACTTGGTATTGGTTTTTTTTAAATCTATTTATTATAATTATAGTTTATGTAACTGACAACTGGTTTAATAATAAAAATATTTCTTTTTAAAATTCAAATAAAATGAATTACACGGAGAATCTGAGAATTTGAGAATCCTGCAAATGAGGATGAATATGCATTACTCATGATTTTAAGATTTTTTTAAAAAACGGACATTTCTCAAAATTGAATAATCGGAGGATAAATTATATGAAACAGATATATAACTAAAAGGCTATTCAAAATTCATGAAGGCAGCACAAACAGACTGTGTAAAGCTGAAAAAGATGTTTTGCATGAAACCTTCTCTGAAAAGTAAACTGCTCACATTTGCTACAGGAGGCATGGCATGGTTGGTAAACCTCATCAAAACAGAAGCTTTGCTGCCTCTCCATTGCCTCCTGGGCAGGCATTTTCCCCAGCATCTGCGTTGAACAAAAGGCTAGTGGAAATGATGCAGCTTATTTTTATGCTTTCAAGTGAGGCATCAAGACATCCTTGCTCTTCTGCATTGAGGCATTGCCTCAAAGTTGATACACACCCACCTAGTCATAGACATAGACATAGACCAGCCTACAGGAACAATGTTGTAGTATATTTTAAGATAAGTTAATGAAATGTATATTGTTTGGGTATACAAGATAACCAACCTATACTTTTCCTTTAAAAAGGAAATAAAATATAATAGTATGTTAAAATGGAGGATTCATAATTCTCTGTAGCCTGTTTTTTTTCATCACAAAGCAGAGATATCTCTAGCTAGGCTTTCAGATTATAAATGACTGGATCAAGATTTGTTAATATGATGAAATGATCTGTCTCTTCAATCAATTATGTCTGACTTACCTCATTGTATATACGTGTAATGATTTGACAGCGATGACAATGGACTTACCCTAAGTAGCTCTCCTCATCATTGGAACATATTAAATAAAGTCTTTTGGTCTTTCATATAAAATAACACAATCAATTATATTTGCTTATGCTACATATTTTAGTTGCTTATATATTAGATTTCAAAGATGTGCAAGGCCTTCCTTACATGCTACATACTGCTTTTACCCTTGAACACAATGACAAAGTTGCTGGAGTAAGAGTGTGGGTAGGTCCTCTAAGAATTAAAATGCATTGTTTGTAATTAAAGATTAACATTTGAATTTGTTCATTTGTTACATATCTAGCACATACTGTTTTTTCAGTGTTTTGGACTTTAACATTTTTTTCATCGGCCGCAAGTTTTATAACAAGGAACTGTAGGAGTTGTCAGCCAACCTTGATCTAAAACATTTCTTTCCTCACGTTCTTAGCTTGATTCAGAACACCTTGAAATATTCAGCTGAAGGGCCCCAAATTTACTTTGAAGTCTGGCTGAACTTGACCAGTGTTTCTCAACTTCTGAAACTTTTAGATGTGGGGATTAAAATCCCAGAATTCCCAGCATGGCCGGAAAATACTAGCAGACAGAGCCTACATATCTAAAACCACATGCTGAGGTTGGAAACACTGATATCACACCAAAATTAGCTGTACTTGGCATCCAACTGTACAGAACATTGATTGCTGGATTTTGCTAATTAATATTAGGATACATTAATTATCATAATACTTCCCTATTACATAGGACTACCATATCTGGTCTGCAAATTTTTTTGTTGCATCTAGTAACTGGTAGCTATGACCAATAGTTCCACCAAGCAGTCCAATTTCACAAGCTTTAATCATTTTATCAGTCCTATCAGTTTCTCCTTGTATATCTCCATGCCTCCATCTGGAAGTCATACTTCCTGAACTATTTGTATATTTTTAACCACATTATCTTAAGATCTATAATTCTGCCTGAGGAAACAGCATCTTCTTCAAACAAAACACTCTGGCTTCATTAATGTTAATGATAAAGCTGCAAAAATTTGACATGAAGTTAATTTCTGATTAACTTCATGTCAAATGTTTGCATCATCACAAAACTCATCATCACCGATAAAGACATCATTGGATGAAATATGCTGACATCACCACAAATGATTCACGGAGGCCTGATCTGTCATGTAGCAAAAGATTAAAGTAAAATGTCTAGCTTAACACAAGGTAATTAGATAGGTGGCCAGTTTAAAAGGAATAAATACTAATTTCAAATAAAAAAGCTGTGTCTTATTATGCTAACCTTGCCAGATGAAACCCATATTGGAACATAGTCTAGCTACCCATTTGGAATGAATGAATTAAATGATATTTGGGGTAGTGCTCAACTACTGCAAAACCGAAGTTTGGACCGCTATATTTTTTTGAAAAAAAATGCATTAATAATATTTCTGATAAAGAATTAGTGCAAGATAATTTTATGTTTTAATTCTTTTCATTTCAAAGCAGTGTGAAAGTTTAAGTCATATGCAATTACCTGAAAAAAGATCAGAAGGTATTAAGAGTTCTGACAGAACTCCTGATTTCCTTTTTCTTCATTTTTAAATGTTCATGGAAAAACTGAAAATTATTTGTAGCCAGGTGTATGTTCAATCATTTTACATTTAGGGCATGCCTTTCCTTGAGTACAGGCCCTCAGGACTTGAAACCGTTTCATGTCCTTGAAATGCTCCAAAATGGACTGAGGGAAAATCCTGGAAGTGGAAGTTAATTTCTCATTAAAAATACAGGAAAAAAGATTTTATTATTTCTTCTTTCTCTTCCAGTTGTCCAGTTCAGTTTATGTCCCGCACACAGTTTTTGCTAAGGTGATTTCTTTGCCCTTTGGATTTCTCCAACTAATTGGCTGGATTACCCTGAATTTATTCCTGAGTAATTAAAAATTGAGCTCTTAAGATTCCTTTGCTTTCTTCTCTTTGTTGAATCAATTTTTAAAAATTATTCTCATTGATCCGTTTGTAATGAAAGAGTATACCATGAGCTGCCAAAACAAGAGCAAACTATATAATCCATTTTCTTTCATTTCTTTAGCCTTTTAAAGCAGGGGTGCACAATCTATGTCACTTTGAGTACTGAATGTTGAAGGCAAGGCAGAATCGGTTTTAGGATGATTTTCTGAAGTTTTAAGAGACTGGGGAAGAACCTGCAGCTGATCCCCAAGCTCTACTTCCTGCACCTTTAATTAAACAGATTATGTTGGGATTTTAAGGAGTTTATATTGCCAATCTGTTCTGAAACGGATTTTATTAGGATTGGGCATTTCTTCAGATCTGAGAGTAAAAAGGCCCATGAAGCACACAAGGATGTGAACAGAGCACCTGTGTGTAAATCCTTACAACACTGTTCTATTTTCCCAGCATCGTGATTTTCCATCTGCAGTTGCCAAAGGATTCTGAGAAAAGTAGCAGTATAACAGGGTTGGAAGGGACCTTGGGGGTCCTCTAGTCCAACCCCCTGCCCATGACAGGAGATCCTACACCATTCTGTCCGGTCTCTTCTTGAAAACCTCCAGTGATGGAATACTCACAATTTCTGTAGGCAAGTCATTCCGCTGATTAATTGTTGTCACTGTCAGGAAATTTCTCCTTAGTTCTAGGTTGGAGCTCTCTTTACTTCTTCTCCTACCCTCAGGTGCTTTGGAGAATAGGTCGACCCTATTTGAAGTGTTGTGGCAGCACCTCCAAAGGTGTGCTTGCTTTACGGAATTGGCTACAAGTGCTCCCTTCATGCTGCTGTGCAATTTGAAGCACTTCTTTGCTTTGAACCTGAAGCACGGCCTAGCTGTAACAGTGACGATGAACAAAGCAAAACAAAATGAAAACCAATTCCTTTTCTTCAGCTTAGAACTACTGGGTTTCTTTGCTGCTGCAATCTCGCACCTCCAGTCACGAGCAGAACCACTAACAAGATAAAGCTATTTTTATAGCTGTAATACAGCAATGAGCCTGTGGCTTTCCAAGGGTTATAAACCTTTTGCTATAGCTGACTTTTAGCATTTGCTTTTTTTTTTAAAGAAAAAGAGGTTTATTTTTACTTTTAATATTTTTAAGAAATCTTTTGTCTTTCACATAATGGAATCAACCCTACATTTTCTCTAGGCTTCTTTCTTCTCCTTCCACATCCTATTAAACCAGAAATTTGTAGATTTCCTGTACCAAAAATAATACAACACAGTGATGTAGAAGGTATGTGGGTGTGTGGAATTTATTCTGCATTTTAAATGACCATCACATTTGGATTATTTTGAATTAACATTTTAATAATACTTAAAAGTACTATTTTAATTATTTTTAAAATGTAATTCCTTTGAAGCAATATTGTTCATTGATGCAAGCCAGTATCTAAGTTAGAATATATTACAATAATATAACATTTAATTATTTTAAATGTTAAAAATAGGTATGAAAGCAAGCCTGCCTTAGTAATAACCTGGCACTCCATGACAGATGTCATCGCAGCCACTTCATCTATTTCTGCAATTTATACCTATGTCATCTTCATAATAGTAATAGTAACAAGGTATATGGCACTTTCTTTAGGTTATTTCAAATGAGATGTGTGTGCATGTGTAAGCATAGGTGTTGTTGTAATTGAGTATCTTTCAGGTAGCACCCTGGAGAAAGAAATTGCAGTATATAAGACTAATTATTGAGACTTTATATCTGGTATTTAAATTAAAATGAAGACAACAAGTATTTTTAGCCCTAAATTTTGAGACAAAATCCAAAGAAATACGTCAGGATGTAGGTTTTTTTCTCTGTCTAAGGCCATAACCCAAACATGTATATTTATGGATTTCTTACATTCTGCTTGTCATCGCATAGAAAAAGGCTCTTGGAAATCATTCCAATAAAATGGGGCTTTCCTGCTACTTTCTGTTGGCATAATATATTTATTTATTTATTTATTTATTTTTTAAATTTATAAAAGAGTTATTAATATAAAAGAGTTGATTAATAATACAGATGTGTTTTTCCTTGTGCATTTTATGTCTGTTTGGCTTGGATACTGAAGAAACTCAAAGATATTTTTGAAAATAGAAAGATCAATTTCCAAATCATAGCAGGAGCAATTTATTCATTTGTTATATTGGACAAAGGGCATTTTGGTTTTTTTAAATATGTTCATTAGTGGAATTTTACTAATAAACTTATAATTCCCAAATACTCAAAGTGTAACAACTGCTTTTTATCTGGAAGTAATTTGTTCTCTTCTTATACCTTATCTACTTTGGCATTTCCAGAGGACTATACCTACCAATTAATTGGTCGGTATAATCCTTTGGATTATCTTCATTATCTTCTCCTGCAGTTGTTCAAATTAATACATCAGGAAAAATTACAGATTGAAATTAGACCAAGAAGTGTTAAAACAAAACCAGGTAAAATTAAATGCAAAGAAAAAATTAAACAAAATGAAGCTTAGATTTTATTAAATGGAAATTAAAATTAAAACAATTAGCAGTTGTGTTCTATTTTTTTTTCCCCTCCTAGTTTTCTCTAAATTTTGGCCTACAAAATTTTATTCATTGATTGATTATGTATGATTAGGTTGGTGCTGACAGTGTGCACATATATATATATATTTTCTCCAGGACAATCTGTTCCCCATCTTTATGCCTTTCCAAGAAAATCCAAGAAACTACTAAATGATAGCAAAATATGCAGTATATACAAAAAACTCTTAACTGTTCAGTTCAGTTTGATAGGCCTAATCTAAACAGGAAAGAAGATAAATAATTCTGATTACTCATGTTTTATCTAAAATGAATATTAGGAATAAAAGCAAAAAGAGATGACATGATTATAATTAATGTTTCCAGCTTTCTAGCAGGACACTTAGTTCTAGGAGACTAATCAAGACAAATAATTGAATATTACTACTTTGTAGTTCAGCATTCTCATGCCTCTGCTTTTTATAGGAATTGCAATGTTATTGTTGCATGATTTTAAGACACAAAATGTATTTATTCCTGCTGTGTGATTCCTGTTAGTACATGATTGTGATGTCCATGTCTAGTGATCATATCACATCAGAAGTGACCAACCTTTCTGTGGTTAGGAGCTCTGTTTTCAATTTTTTTTGATTATTTTCTATTTCTGAAGACATCAGAAGACGTATTTTATGGTATGGTGATGACATCAGAATGGGTTGAAAGTTTCCAGACCTTTTTGGTGGTGGAGTTGAAGGGGCTTACACACGGCGAATAGTAATGCATTTAGTAATATTTATTTGTTCATTTGCATGCTGCTTCAGTCACAGAGTAACTCTAGATAACTGACTAATACTAAAGCTTATGGAACCTTAATGCAGCCGGTGATTTTGTACTTTTTGGGCTTAATTTTTTTTTACAAAAGGATTTTGGCACCGACAATCAGCCAACTGAGAAAATTTAGTTGTCCAATTCTGATCCTTTGGGGTTGTAAAAATAAGTTTGTATGGGGCTACATGCACTCATGGATACCTATTGCTATCACACATAAATGTATTAAAGACACAGCTTGAAGAACTTACAGTGACACTTACATGGGAATTTCCCATTAGCATGGACAAATTATGCCTCAGTGATCAGAGAATAAAATGTATTTCTATATTCACTTCTACTGGTTTCAGCAAAGACTGTGAACAATAATTGGAACAGGAGCAGAACAACATTCTTGTTTCTTATTTTTAAAAAAAACAACATGAGGGTGAATATCAGAATAACATAAAAGCAGTTGGAAAGGACCTTGGAGGTCTTCCATTAACTCCCTGCTCAATCCCTATAACATTTCAGACAAGTGATTGTCCAATCTCTTCTTAAAAACCTCCAGTGTCGGAGCACTACAACTTCTGGTGGCCTATCTTCTTGGAGCCCTATCAGGTGCATTGTACTATAGCCCCATCCTCCTCTACCATTGGCTATGCTAGCAAGTTATGACAGAAGATGATAGAAGTTAGCAATGAATGGATGGTCCCACGTTGCCCATCCATGAAGCAAGTGAAGGGAACCATATTAGTCTTCATTTTGGTACTTTTAAACTATAGCAATATCTATATGGAGTTGAAGTTTGCATCACAATGTTACAAAGCAAACTTTATCATTTTTGTATCTTCAAAGTTAGTTGCAATGCTTATAAGGCTATTTTTCAGTGTTCTTAGATTTTTATTGCTTACATTAAAAACCATGATTGTATCTTGGCTTTAAACATGCAATACACAATTACGCTTTGGAGAATGGCTACTAGACAGCAGGTCTGAATTATATGGTTACATTTTACAAGAGAGAGTTCTTTTTCATCACAATGTTAAGCAGATCACATGAAATTCAGAAAAGTCCCCCTGTGGGTTGTTTTTTTTTGTTCAAGTACTGAAAACTAATGGTTTTCATACTTCCTCCATGTAAATAATACACTTCCAAGGAATTATGCTATATAGATGTGAACACTTCAAAAACAATTCCAAAGGAGCAAATCAATCCTTTGCTACTAAAGTAGCCTAATAGAGTCCATTGGATATGGGCAGCTAATAAATTTAAATTAAAAAAACATAAAGAAAGAAATAAGAAAGAAAGAAAGAAAGAAAGAAAGAAAGGAAGGAAGGAAGGAAGGAAGGAAGGAA
>JANHFL010000485.1:99186-117614 GCA_032468155.1 Oxyrhabdium leporinum
TCTCTCTCTCTCTCTCTCTCTCTCTCTCTCTCTCTCTCTCTCTCTCTCTCTCTCTTTCGTTCCTTGGCTGTTGTCTGAATTGCAGGACACTTGAACAGTTGAAAACAAGAAATGGGAGACACTGGAATTCTATAGCAATAACAATAGCACTAAGGCTTCTGTACCACTTCACAGTGCTTTACAGCCCTCTCTAACCGGTTTTCAGTGTCAGCATATTGCCCACAACAATCTGGGTCAAAATGTTGAGAGGAGTAGGCTTAAGATTTAAAACCAGGGGTTGATAAATAGAGAGGGCTTGCTTCCTATGTTCTACTGCTGGCAGATCTTATAACTTATGTATGATTATTTATTTAAACCACCCAACTCTAATTGAATTTGCCTATATATGTAAAACGTCTATCTTGTTTGCAGTTTATCTAATGGATCTAAAGCCTATATTTGTCATTGTCAATGCCACTCACCAAATGTCAACTAAATTTTTTCTTGCCTTCCCCGTAAGGGAAGCCATGGTGTTTAGTATAAATCTGCCATGAATGAACTGCCTAAATGCCATTCCGGTGATCCCTAACAACTTTTGTAAGAGCGCTCATTTCATTCTTTCTTCTCCCTTCTGTACTTCAGATCGCCCAACTAGTTTTTGTGAAAATCTGGCTTGACTAACCATCTCCTTTCTGATAGAAGGCCAACACTTGCAGCATGTTTTTTGAAAGCTCTTTTTCTGCTCTTGGATATAAAGCACCATCTGTCTGCTGCCCATCATGCATAGTCAGATGGTGAGAGGACAAATGCTCCCTTATGGCAATTCTTCCATTCTTAATGGAACCACCACCAAAACCATTCCCTTAATCTTTTTTTATTGTAGTCAAAATTGCTTGTAATAACCCAGTTCATTAATTCAAGCCAATCATAGCTAACATCCAAACTTGTGGCCAAATGCTTCCAGCTTTCCCCTGGCTCAGGGGCTATGCTTCCTCAAAGAAACTGTAAAGCTGGTTAAAGCCTCCTCAAGGAACAGCTAGATTGCTTCAAAGCTTCATTCAAGTGCCTTAAATGTTATTGAATTTGCACCATGAAGCCCCCCATTAATGTTGAGAAGCATGTCTGATTTTCTATAACGTTTCTTTCCTCCATACAACTTTTTTTTTAAAAAACCCTGACTGCTAAGTTCATTAGACTGTTTCCTGTACTTGTACAGAGCAGATCTATACTTGTTTGCCTAAAGATTCAGGCCACATTGAAAACATATTTAGTGTTCCCTCACTTGTTCTTGCTTTTGGAAACTTCTCCCATCCCAAATTGCCATTTGTGCACCTCTGCCTTGCCATCTCCCCTATCTTGTTTGAGGGATGAAAAGGAAGAATTCAAGGTGGAATATCATTTTTATTTATTTATTCATCCATCACATTTCTACACTGCCCTTCTCACCTAAAGTAGTTGACAAATAGTATATTTAGATTCCTAGTGCAGAAGAGGCAGGCTTGAATATTTAATTTAGTAAAAGGGTCACCTAGATATGAAAAAATCATGGGGAAGTAACAGAAGATATTGACACTGCTAACCTCTTTTGACAGTTCCATTTGCTATACCCTCAGGGGTATAAACCATTTCACACACTGTAGATTCTGGCTTCAGAGTCTGCTAACAGTTTTGACTCCAAGGAAAAGCGAGACTGATTTGGAGAATGGAATACAGAAATTTTTAAAACCACTAGGAATGAAAAATACATGTCCTCCAACTTGAACAGGAAAGTTCTGAATTGAGGAATCTCTAGATGGAGATAACAGCTTCCTATTGTCTGATATCTAGAAAAAAAAGGAGACAGAAGCGTGGGTTGGAAGACAAATCTCTCCAATTTCAGCCAGATATAGGATTGCTGCATATCTGAATAAGCAAAAGAGGGCACGGGCAATAGAAAAGAAGGACAAATGGAGGGAAAATACTGTTTGATTTCCAGCTATCCATAACTAACATTAGAGCAAAGAACTGCAAAAAGTGTTCTTGGCTGGCATATATATATGAAATTGCTTTTTCTAACTCTAATGTTTTTCAACCTGCATCATTTTCCCAACAATCTTCATTTTCAAGAACATATACAAACAATAAAATGGAATTGGAAGGAGGACATGAGGGCAAAAAAGAGAACATGTCTTTCTTTTGCATGACATCTGCTAACTCCAGCTCTTACTTCTGAGATTCCCAGGCAGGAGGAAAGAGAGAGAGAGAGATTGTAAGGAGGGGGGGATTTATAAACTCCAACTAATATGGAAATGGAAATAGCAAGTGAAATAGAATGTCCTCCGAGTCACTAACAACTAGGGACGGACAGGCGACATACCTGGTACTTCCTAGATTCAGTGAGAAAGAAGAAAGTTTTATGTATTTATTTACATAGATTTAAATAATGTCTCATTCCAACCAACTCTGGACACCTTACATAATAACAAGCCAAAACAATCAAAAAGAGGAACATGATACCTGTCCAGAAAAAAACCCCATGCAGTCATCTTATAAGGGCTTACCAACTAGCATTTCTGGGATAAATTTTCAGTGCCTTTCAAAAGTTTGTAAGGGTGGGAACCATATGGATCTCTGGGAGAATATAGGACAGGCACCAAGACAGAGGAGGCATGTTTCCAAGACCCAGATAGATGGCACTATCTAGACTCCAATTGCTTTCATTCTGCTGAAACTTATTAAATGGGTAAAAAAAAAATATTAGAGATAGGTGGTTCCTCAAATCTGGCCCTATGCCACGAAGGGTTTTATAGATGGCATAAAGTATGAGATGATACTGGTTCAAAGACTGAAACTGGCAAATCATATCAACAGCCTAGACCATATAAGAACTGTTATGTAAACATGAAGCAGTGGAATCTCAAGTCTGTGAAAAGAGTAGCACAAAATTTGTTGACCTGAAAATGTGGGAAGGTAGCCAAGTTTAGCCAGGAGACCTATTAATGCATAGAACATGATTCTATCTCCTGTGTTTGCAATAGGCAAATCATGTATCTATCTATGTATGTATGGCATATATGTATGCATTGCGTATGAATTGCTTATTTTCTGTTTCCAGCAAAGCAACTTATCTAGCAGAATCGAATCCTTAAAGTTTCTGTTGTTGTTGTTTTCTTTCTGAGATTGAGGCAGAATAGATATTTATAGCTGTACCTGGCCTGGTGTCTAAGTCTTTGTAGGCATACGCTTAATTACAGAGAGTAAAAGAGGAGACATGCAATCTGAAAGATCAAAATACAAAAATAAAATTCTCATTAACACATTCATGTACAATTTATTCCAGTGTTTTGTAGAAGTCCAGTGACCTTTCCATCTGTTGCCAAGGATAGACTCTGCCCTAAGAGAGAATACATCTCCCTAGTATCTCTTGAAATGAGCCAATTTATCTGAGAAAAATCTCTTCCTCTGTTTATGGAAATATCTAGAACTTGCTGTTCCCTGCAAAGACACTGTTGAAACAGCTTTTAGAGCTCACCCTCCCCTACTTTCAAATGATAGATTATCTGTGTCCAAGTTGATTAGTAAAGTATAAACTTAAATGGCTAACCATAGAAACACCGCTAATTTGATTACCTGCTCATTTTATGTTTTCAGAAAACAAATGCTGATTTGATGCAGATGAGCTATTTTTTTTTAGAAATTCTCAGTAACAAAAGTACTTTGTTTAGTAGTGTTCTGTTAAAATGACTGTGTCATACCTGAATTACACAAAGCTGAAATTTCACTGAGACATTACTTCAGTGATTTTTGTTTCAAATGATCTTTACAAATGTAATAGTTCAGATATATGATAAAACACAAAATTACCTTATATTAGGAATTTGGTGACTTACTATAGTTTCTGCTCACCTCCAAAGATTTTTTTTTAAAAAATAAATAAATTTATTTTTAAAGTTGCCCCGAACCTGCAGGATTTGGCATAATCCTCAAGTGGAATGTAATCTAGATTCCCAGGAGCAAGGAAGTGCATTCCAGAGGAATAAGAGACAGCGAAATTTAGATAGTGTGGTTGGAAGGAAGATGGTCAAGCCAGCTCTTCCCCAGAAGTTCTGATTCTTTAATGATCCAAGTAGTTTACTTTAGTTTGGCAAGATTCTGTCTACAGGCAAGGGTATAGCGGGGATAATTAAATAAAGAATGGCACTAGCAACATATGCACTAAATTACTTCCTAATACTTGCTGGCCTGTCTTATAGCCTAAGTCCAATTATTGCATTATTGACTGTTCTAATTAGCACAGACCCTACCACATTTAGGAGCATGTAGCTGAAGGCTCCGTAGAAGCATTTTCTTTCTATTGGAATGGAGGCAGCCCCTTCCCCACCTAAAGAGGAAAAGAATACAGTATATCTGAGAGCTCCATTCCAAAGTCTATCTTGCCTTTGATGGGGAAAGGGGAAAGGGAAAAGCTCTGCTTGAATAGAGTGTGTGGGGGGGAGGAGGCTTCCTACCATTAAATCAATGGTATTTAATACTAGATGGAATGGAAGGAAAACAGAATCATCCTGAAAAACAAATTTAATTCAGGATCATGTCAAAGGCTAGTTAGACATTGTGGTGCTGTTGCAAACACTTTAGGAAATACGATTGTACAGAACTGGAAAGTAATGGGGTTAGAACACTAGCAATGCATATTTTTTAATATTTGACTTTGCAATTGTATTTCACAAAGGGAGCAACATATTCTTAATAGGAAATAAAGACAGTTCTATTGATAACAGTGCCAAAGTTTATAGCAGAAGAGTTCAGATCATTAACTGCAGGTCATTTCCACAGGAAAAAAAAATTGCAACTTTTCATTCCATTAACCTCCATTAACTTGATCCTGTAATGTTATTTTGTATAAATAATTTAAAAAAATGTCCTTGATAGGCAAAGAGGAGAAAACATAATGATAGAATTAAAGTATCTTACTTTCTAATGAAACTAGAACTAATTACTTTTGAAAAGAACATGATTCAGGGAAGCAACATTTAATGGTCTTTCTTTTCAGACACTTGTTTCTATAAAACCCAAGTTAATGGCAGAATTATATCCAAATTCATAATAACATTCTAGTTACTACTTGACATTTAATGGATCAAGTAACTAACTGATGTTTTAAAATTTGGCTGACAGTATGTAGACACAACAATTATGCAAAATATTCTTCAATCTTTTCTCAAATGTTCTTCCAAATTCTTGGCCTTAGACCTGTGTCTCTCTCTATCTAAAGAAAAATATATATATTTATTGACTCCATAGTTTCACATGATACTGTTTTGTGTAATTTAAATGTCTGAACACTGCTTGAAAACAACAGCAACAAAGAACCACATATTAAAGAAATCTGACAAACATACAGTAAAATGATCTTAGTAAAATATATTTTGTAAAATAAGCAATGCGGCTGCAAATGGAGCATCCATCTGGATTGAATACTCCAAAAACAGAATATGCAAGCATCCTATTTCACATCCCAGTGATTATCTGATACTGTGAGCATTTGGTATTTTTCTTTTCATCTGGAATCTTTGAATTTCTCTTGGGGAGGAAAAACCGGAAACTTTCAGATTCAGGTTTTTCCCAGATGTGCCAACATGACTTCTTCAATAAATTCTTACTTGGATGAACTTTGTTTTGGAATGCTGACAGTGTGCTTCATCTAACACAATTTCTAGATTGAACAAATAGCCGCTATGCTATGGCCATTTGTTAAGATGCCCTAATGCATAGGCCATCTTAACTTGTCCAAATTTTCTTTTAATATCTCCTTCTTTCTTTATCTTCTTTATCTATTCTTATAGTTTCTTATCAGCTGCTATACGTCTTCTTAATTTATTTTTATGTTTAATGTTTCTTTATTGTGTTCATTGTAGCATATTTATACTAGTTTACAACTTTTTTCTGTTTCTTTTTAAAAATATATTAATTATGTAAACCATGTTGATTTTTTTTAAATAAACAGCAATAGAAAAATATTGAAACAAATTTTGGAAGCTGCAAGCATGATACATATATGCCTGGTGGATATTAAATTGCCTCTCAGCTTCAACAGTAATTACTTGGTTCATCCTCTAATTCTGGAAGATGAAGGCAGCAACATAAGATAGTTGAAACCATCTCTAACCATGGCCTCTGGGCAAAAGTCAGCATAAAAGAAGCTATTTATAGATACAGCCAGTTGCAATTTAAAAAACAATGGCAAAAGTTTTATCACATTTTCATGACATAAACCATGATAGATATGTCCACATACATTCTGGTTCAGAAACATTTTTGCCAAATGTATAACCCCTAGAACATGGGTGGGCAATAGTCAAGTTTTCTTTTAATTGAAACTAAATGATAACAGATGATGTGAGATGCAGATAAATAACATCTAGAGGGTTGCATGTGGTCCATGTCTATCTACTCATCTGTTTCAAACTTGATAAACTGGAAAACATCATTGGAAATTAATACTTTTCCTATGTATCTTCATGTTGATATTATCCCCACAAGGAAATTTGATAAACAGAATTATAAGCTAATAAAGACACAAAATTAGGTGTTCCTTGCAAATGCCAAAATATATCAAAGTCAATTTTGGAGAACCTAATCTACCGTAGTTCAGATCATAATTTTTTATGTACAATCAACATTAATCTACATCAAGTCTAATTAATGAAAGTATAGTGCTAATCCTGAGTTTCTGGAAAAAGTTACAACACTAACAGGATATTTATGCAGGAACTCATTTATGTTGTACTTAGTTGCAAAACAGGTCAATCAAATACAAAAAAGATGCTAATAATAAAACATTTTATGTGTGCCATAATATAATCACATTTTTTCAGTCTGAATTTGCAAGAGAGTCTTTTTAGAATACTACAGAAGATAAATGATACATCAAAACATGTTATAAAATAATTCCAGAAGGTAAAGAAGAAAGACTTTTAATAATTTATGAATAACAGAAGAAGGACTTGGTTATTTGAAGAACACTGAATTTTGTTAGAATTTCCCCTTGGCAAATGATAGTTATTAAAATAAGGTTGAGGAGAAGAAAAAAGCTTTAGACTTTGCAGTGTCTAAGCAGACTCTGAAAATTTCTCTTCATCATTCATAATTTACTCTAGTGTATCCTCACTGGTACAATCAATATTAAATACATCTTATACAGGAAAACCAACTCTACTAGATGTGAAAATGGAGACTGAATATCTTTTCATGGTTATATAGAAACATAAACAGAGCAAAGACAATCAACTTTCCAATATTTCTCAATTTAAAGAAATATTTTACTGTTAGAAGTTGGTTCTTTAGTCAAATATTATGAATTCCCTTCATAAAATATGTAGATCATGTTATTGGCAAGGTATGGGCAAGGTATAAGAATCTCAGAAAGAAAAAGAATGTGATAAGAATGTGATCAACTCAATAGATCATGCACAGAAAAGATTCCCCTTTGGGTGGCTGCTTTTCTATCTCATCTCAAAAAGAACTAAACAGGGAGGCAAACATTTATAGTATTTACTACAAGTGCAGCCCTCTAGTTTCTAATGGCCTTTGGATCTCTTTATTCCTGGTTCATCTTGTATTATCTAGAAAACAGACTCTTCAAGAAAATCACAATAGATAGCTCTAAAATAAAACTTGCATGGCAACATTTGAAATTATTACTATAATGCTATCTAATGCTTCTGTAACAAAGTCCAAAATTAAAACATGGGATTTCCATGCCTGATTGTTTCTTGAAAAGCCAAAAGAACTATAATTCTCTACTCGTTTATTATAAACTCAAGCATACTTACTGGAAGAACAAGTGTGTGTGCACATGTGTGTTTTAAATGGTATTAATATGTGAGGTGTAGAAATATAGAGAAAATAATTGTCGCTGAAATAATTAATGTTGCATTCACACGTGGGATCCTATTTTTTCTAGGAAGAATAGCAAAAGTCTATGCCAACAGTTCTCTGCATCCTTAATTTTCCATTGTGACTTTTTGACAAGGCACTAATTAAGAGATTCATATACTTAACATCAGGAACAAATATTATTTCCATTTATTATTAACAGTCTTAGAAAATATTGTAATAGAAAAAATAATTGCTAGTTACAGTAAGGTTCTTTTCACATATGGGTGAGAATAAAATGCAAGATTTATCTTACTAACCTGTGGTGTCATTCCATGGCAGATGTACATGATTGGAATATTTTCTGTATCTGGTCCCTGATCAAGGCACAGATCACTTTTTAGGGAATTCTGTAGCTAGGTAATATAAAGAAGAGGGGTAAGGGCTCAGAAAAAAAGAATGTAAATTACTTGTTAAAACAGAACAAGGATTATACCTGTTTGCAACTATATTTTTGTAACAAATGTTTAACTATCATTGAGAGAAAAAGCTAAACTGTTTAAATTAAATAGGAATGCATAGTGTGAAACTTCAGCATAGTCTGTAACATTTAATTAATTAATTCAATTTAGAGATCACCTGACTCTGAACTGTCTCTGGACAACTTACAGTATAATAAACTATGAAAGCAAAGCAAGATGGGTGTGGTCCCTCTATACAAAAACACAGATAAATTACATCCTACAGGGAGCTCCATCCCAATGCAAGGCCTGGGGGAAAAAAACAGGTCTTCATTTTGAATTTAAAAAAAAGAATTTCAATTAAAGTTCAAAGAATTTCAATAAAAAAAAGAATTTCAAAATTCACTAGGATTCCAACAGTAAATTTGCTCAGTAAAAGAGATTTGTTCAGTTTTGGCTGAACTTCAGATCATCAATGTGCATTTTCCCAAAAAAAAACAACCCCCCCCCAAAAAAAACAAACCCTAACCCACTCTTATGAAGTAATTATTATTGCCAGATTATACAACGTAAATTGGGTTCAATGTATCTTCCTAGTGCCTTGGATTCAATTTTTTAATATCCAACTTGTTTCACAGTACTGCAAAATACTACAGTTTTGTATACATAACAGTACAAAAATACAATGTTCACATAAAAATAGTTTTTTTAAGGCAAAAATATTTCTTATACAAGCTTTGGAATTTGCTACCATGAGATTTGGTGCTGACTACTGACATAACTGGCTTAAAAAAAGAGGTAGACCAACTTATGGAAATCATGGGAATTAGTGGCTTGATAGCAGTGTGACTGCCTCTGAAGGTTATCTATTGAATGACTAGTGAGTTTCCTTATGCAGTTGGTTAGCCACTGTAAGACAAGACTGCTGGAGTAGATGATCAGGGCAATGCTTATGTCATTACAGACACTATTATCCAGTGCTGATTAATCACAACACTTTCAGTTGTGATTGCAACACCAGAGTCCTGATGGTGCAGCGGTTAGAATGCATTACTGCAGGCTAATTCTGCCCACAGCCTGGAGTTCAATCTTGACCGGCTCAAGGTTGACTCAGCCTTCCATTTTTTTCAAGGTGAGTAAAATGAAATTCCAGATTGTTGGGGGCAATATGCTGATATTGTAAAATTCCCAAAACAGACACATTTTGTTCTTAAGGCTTTTCTCTCAGTCCACCTGCAGGAAACCTCTTGTCCCTATTTCCTTCCTAGGACTGCTCAAGCAAATAAAATGTGTCTTACCACCCCATAGGCGACAGTGTCAGAGTACATTCTCATCTCGGGATAAACACTGACAAGATACCACCGGAAGGTCTTGCACTGAAGCTTTTTCCTCAAGGCCTTCCTCTCTGAGATATCCCCAATGTCAATTCCAGAATCCTACACATGAAGTCCAGAAGGAAGGTCAGACATATCAAAGTCATTCTTGCCATACACAGACCATTTATTTCATTAACATTTCAACTTTAGTGAAGAAGAGAAAACTTCCCATAGGTTTTGAAGGATTTTTAATCAGTTCCTCAATGATCATTTCGGAAAAGACAATTTCCATATTTCAAAACAATTGAAATCAAATAGCAAGATGGTCTGGAAAACATTTTTGTCAACAAAATCAGGAACATTTTCCAGACATTATTAGCTTGCCAAAGCTGAAGAGTGGCTTTATCAATGCACAGACTCGTATTTTTCAGTCCATCGTTTTCTTTTTCACATATGAATATAAACATTTTGATGACTTTTTCATTAGACACATTTGCAAAGATTGTTTAATTTTTTATTATATTTTTATAGCTAAACTTCACTGCTGCTAATATAGATTCCTGGAGTTTAAGACAGCCATGTTCCATAAAAACCCTGTAAATTGAAATCACTTAACTATCTCATTACAGCCCATAGAAACTGTAGAGTTTTTGAGAGGCATAGCTACACAGAAATTCAGGAGCAAAACAGTTTTTAATAGGAACCCAAATTTTATATATATATAAAAATGATTATGTCCTCACATCCCAGAATAAATGAAGTACACTCGCACATCCCTAAATAAATGAAGTACAGTTTTTGTTACTCTTAGGAAAGAGATCACATTTTTAAAATGAACTGTAAAACATTGCTGTTACTCAAGAAATATTCATATGGATCCAGTGTTGATGGCACCTCAACAGCACATGGGATAAGAATAGATGAAGGAAAGGGGCAATAGATGGAAGAAAAATGCTTGATGCTGTTTTGTGGTAAGGTGACTTTTGGATTGAGTGAAGGCTCATAAATGGTTGATTTTAGTGCATTATTTTTTTCATTTGGGGGGGGGAATAAAAATATTTCAAGGTATATTGTAATAAATATTTTATAGGATTTCATCACATAGTGAAGTCTGAAGCAGAAAAAGCACATATTTTGTTTTCATGGATGTGGGAGGAAAAGATTACAATGAAATAAGAGTTGTCTTGTATTTAAATAGATTTCTTTCCTGTATTTTAATAGAACATTATCTTCTTCTACAAGATGCAAGGTAATAAAATTAAAGATATTAAGGAGGTAAAGGTTGAATCAGCCTTCCATCCTTCTGAGGTCGGTAAAATGAGTACCCAGATTGTTGGGGGCAATATGTGACTCTGTAAACTGCTTAGAGATGGCTGTAAAGCACTGTGAAGCGATATATAAGTTTAAGTGCTGCTGCAATTGCTAAAACTGTGTGTGTGTGGTTTTCCCCAAACAAATCAGTCCTATATTACAATTCAGGTCCGGAGATCATTCTTTTATTTCAATACTCTCTATTTCTCTATGATCTTGATATGCCAGTATGGATTAATTGATGACCAAAATTGATTTTTAATGTTCAGCCAATATTTATTGTGTTCTGAGTATTGCGCCTGCAGAAAACCGTCCTATCAAAATCAGAAGTACAACTGAGCAAAGTTTCAGGTGACACAAATCATATGATGAACATTCATTGCTGAACCAGATTGAGGCTATTTGATCATATTCTTTATGATACAATTATACTAATTTGGTTCTTGTACTATAAAGTTGCTGAAATAATTAAATGTAATTGCATTCCTACTACAATTGTAAAATGACTATTTCTAACTGATAATCCTCTTAGACTTGTCTAAGGGACATGTTGTCTTGGGCTTATATGTTTCTCTCAACAGACTTCTCAATTCAGCAATATAAGTATTGGTGATTATCAGTTATCACTTGGTCTCTCAAGACAGATTCTTGAAGAAACTTATGAAATTGAAATGGATATTGTTTTGTAGCATAAGGCTATATGGTCATACTGATGTCCATTTGTAACCTACCTCCTGAGGAATATTCCATGCCATGTAAACATGGCTTTTGAATTCGTCCATCCAAACTTCAGCCACTCTTAATGCATTTCTTCGGACATGGGATGTTAGATCTTCTGTGTATGGCTTATGTGCTCGTTCAATATGGGCAATCCTAGAGCAAGGTAGGACTTCAACGCTACCACCACACTGCCAGACCTAGAAAAAAAAAAGGATTTTGCTATGTTGGATAGATTCATTCTATCAACTGTTCAATAGTCCCTTGACCAGATTTCACAATGTATAGGAATCTCTCCTGGTAGTATACACACTACAACTCATATTGTATAAAAGCAAGTTATAAATTCACTTTTTGTATTAACTATAAAAAGTTGTATCTTAATTTTAGAGATATATTTATCCCCTTCCCTATTTAGAATTTGAATCTAGATATCTGAACGTCAGGGAAGTAAAAAGAAAAATTCAAATAACTTCTACGAGGCTGAACTTACCTACTTTTGACCTCCACTTCATCCCTGGAAAATCCCTAAATAAATCCTCTCTGTGAAATATTACTATTGGGTAGAATTTTGGGAGGTTATTTTCTTTTAGCCTCTTATATATGGACTTTCTGGATTGTTTTATTTTAAATTAATTTTTTATCTCATATTGGCTGAAGTAAGTCAGCTGACCATTCAATCAAAAAATGAAAATTAATTTTGTCAGTTTTGTTTATTTCCTATTCATAACAGCTGACAATATCTTGAATAACTTGTATGAGCTATTAAACAGTCTTCTTTAGTCCTCGGATGAGAGAAAACCAAGAAATGAATATGTGGTTAGTAGAATAAATTAAGAAGCCAAAAAAGGCAATGATGAACCATTTCCATATTGTTGCCAAAGAAATCCATGAGAAGGCCAATTCAGATGGAAGACTTTTCTTTCCATTCATCTGTTATGCCATGTTCAGTGACCTATTTTATATATTTATACCATTTGGCTACAATACAATAGACCAGCACACTGGCTGGGAACTTATGGGAATTGAAGGCCACATATTTTAAAGCTGCTAAGATTGAGAAACACTGAGATAGATATTTGATAACATTAAACACAAGATGAATATGGGAAAAGGTCAGGATGTTTATAAGGGTGGGTGCTCTGTTTTCTTTAGAGGGAGGGGGGTTTGAGTAATTCCCTAATTACCATATATCCAGCAAATGCTCGAAGACAAAAGCTTCATGCAGCTTCATTTATCCTCTACCTTATATTGATTTCATCATTTATGCTGGTAAGAACCTCTTTTTTATGTCTAGAATCTTGCTATATAGTGAAAAGAAAAATGGGGTACTTTTCGTCTCAGGGATATCAAGCTATTATGGAAAGCAATAAAATATTATTAACATCATACACATTTGTGAAGAATGTTTTAAAAAGTACCTATAAACTGTTTTGCATTAATAAAACAATAATGAATAAATGATGCTCGCGAATGTTAATAGATTTTCCTCTGGCAGTACATGTCATTTGTTTTCATTTTTTTTAATAATACAGAAAACCACAATAGGTTCATAGATTTTTAACAGAAAATAGAGACAGAGAGTACAAAATATGGAATTATAAGGAGAGAACAGATAAAAGTTTCTATCCTGAAACATCCCAAAAGTTTATGAATGAGATCCATTTTTGTTTATATTTTATTGGCTTCCAACACAGTAAATTTCACAAACAATGCTAAAGTCCAAATTTTTCTGTTCAGACTGTATGTTAGGATGTTTTGGTGCTTCACAAGGTTTGCAGAACTAATCTTAGATGCTGTTATTAAAAGTAGGAGGAACAGTAAATGTATCCCTTTCGCCATTTCTTTAAAGTAGCATATTACATTTGGAGTTTTAATTCTCTGATAACTAGCTGCCTCTTATATATTGACTGTTACATGACACACTAACCCACCCACCCCCATTAGATGTGAATACACAGTGAAAAATCTCAGTTATGTGCCATATTGAGATGGAGTTTTCTTTGACTTTTATTTTTTTGGTTTCTATGTCGTTGCTGTTGTTTTTAACAAGCTGCTGTAATTGCCATAAAATTGCTGAAAAGGTGTAAGGACACCTGCTTGGGCAGGAGGTTGGACTGGAAGACCTCCAAGGTCCCTTCCAACTCTGTTATTCTATTATTTTTCCTGACTAGCACATGCCACATAGTGGAACAAGAACATACTCATATATTCTGGTTTTACCACTTGGTTTAGTAAGATATATATTTGACAATCTAGTTTTAAGAGTAATAAGAAAACATTTTACCATTCAATTTAGAATTAAATCCTATTAAGACCAAATGCATATTTATATTTTCCTTCCTAAATCATTGTCTGAAATTCAGGAAAACTGAACAATATATCCTTGAAATTGTAAATTCTAATAGCAGGGGTCCAATCTCATAAAACTGATATGAACATAACCTGCATTAAAAAAAATCATTTTCACCTATACAATGCTGATGGATTATTCTAGCTACAAGTTCTGTTTCTTTCAAACACTGGAATTTCACAGATGTGTGGATCACAGTTACTATTTCTGATAATAAGGTTATTTTGTACCAATGACTAACAACTTTGAAAGTATGAGACCAAGTTTGTCATCGGAACTAAGTTAGAAACCTGGAGATCTCATTGGTATGATCTATGAACCTCATTCCTTTGCATTCCCACCTAAAGCATATGGGTTCATAAATGTTGGCCTGTTTCATTGACCCAGCCTCATTCATAGCCATTCAAAAGATGACAGTTGTTCTTTTCTGTTTTCTATTGTTTTACATTCCTTAATCTGTTATTCTCAAGCTAATGGGGGGAGATGTCAAGTTGCCTAGGAACTATTTTAACACAACTGTATGATGTTTCCCCATTTTTATACATCAGTATATTGTGTAGAAACTGTATTTTTCTTCATACACAAAATGTCAAATTATGCTACTGTTAATTCTTGAAGCCCAGTGAAGTGTAAATCCATACAATGGGGGCTGAACAACAACTCTGGTACTGAATAGTCCCGATCTCTTTAATAAATTTGAAATAAGGAAGCATCATTTAAGATTCCACTTGATCACATCTTTGATTTTGCTAATAATTCTATCATTTAACTGCAAAATTAAACTGCACCTGCTTATAACACACACAAGTACACAATTGGCCTGATTTAACATGTGCTACAATATGGTTTGTAAACAGCAATTACTCAGTTCCTTGGCACACTCCAATTAATCAAACCTGTGGGTCTTCTCTTTCTTGTCTAAACACTGTCAGTCTTTGTTCTATTTCTGCAGTCTCATTAATTACACTGCTTCAAGAAGCATGAATTCATTTCAGATCTTAAATGTTAAGCAGAAGCTGTCAAGGCAAGGGCTGATACAACTAGCTGGCTGCACAGAGCAGAATCAAAATCCAGTCTAATTATTTATAAAGATTAATGCAACTAATGTTTTACAAATATTGATCTAAATGCACCCACCTTCCTAAAATAAACTAAAAACAAAAGCATACGCTTATTATAAATAAACAAAAGCATACACTTAGTATCCATTGCTTGACCCCATGACATATACGATAAAGACAATAAAAGCAGCTAAGAATTTAAACTGGATGGAAAGAAAAGGCTGGCTTGGGACTGAACTATTGTGGCTGTATATTGTGGGTGAGAAAATAACCTAGGAAGATGTTGAATCAGCTCCTGACTTTGCTATGTGCTCACAGCATGACGCAGGCAAACTATGACTCTCTAGGCAGGTGAGAACTGTAGTCTACCAACATTTCTGTGGCCACATGTGCCTCATGCCCAGTGGAACCCTTTCAACTCAGTCTTTGCAGAAGCTATGGATATTTCTGTATAAAGCCTAGGCAATTACAGTTGCACCACATTTGGAAAACGTATTTTCCAAAGGCCTGCATCTGCTCAGAAGTTTTCAAAAACTCGATCCAACTGTGATTATAATACATAGATGAAATAATCTACCTTCTAGAAGAAAACAAACAAACCAGGAATTCAATATGAAAGGAGAACTCTAAATGGTAAAGTAATGACTTTTGTATAAACTTCTTACCACCATGGTGGTATGGTCTTTTATTCCATGCTAAATATAGCTCAAGCACGGACATGGCATAATATCCTAAGCTTCATATGCATGGTAATTGCTTTTTCCATGCTTTTCTTCTCGGTCTGCTTCTTTCATCTTTTATAGGGCTTCAATTTGGTGCTCTTTTAGAACTGGGTTTAATTCTACAAAGGACTAGCTTTCTTTCTGAAAATAGTTGCAATGAAGAACCAACTGCCTGTAGGAAGCCAATCTCATTTGAGTGACATCAGTGGAACTGGGTAGAGGTATATTTAGAGAGGCCAGCCTAGTTTAAATAACAGAACAGGATACAAATCAGTGTCTGAATCAGAATTGTTAGTCTAATTTACTGTTAATAATACTGTATTTTGGGGAGGGGTGATTATTGGGATGTTTGGAGAGTGCAGATTTTCCTGTCCTCAAATTCAGGCCACCATTCTCATCAGAAGCAGTAGCCTTCATTATGTCTGGATGTGGAAGCAATGTAAAGAAAAAAAATAATGGGTTAAGAAAAAACAATGAGTATATCCTATTTTTCCTTCTTCTCTCCTTCTCTTAAAAATCAGTTAATAATTATTAAGGGAACTGGAGATTGCACAAACTGAGAAGAGTAGAGGAATAGAAGAGCAAGGGTAGAATGGTCATAGGTTAAAGGGAAATGGAAGAAGAATTGAAGTTAGAGAACTCTTTAAAATACCAGACTTGCATGCTTGCCTAATTTAGCGAGTAGCTTCGTCAACCATTTGCTGAATTTGACACCCTTCCAATTGCCTTTCTCAGTTTCAGTCTATGATCATTAGAATGCAATTTTCAATGAAAGGGTCTGGATTTGGTACATTAAAGTATACTCATCTCATTTGGTACATTAATATATACTCATCCCTCTCCCACTGTAACCCCCGGATAATTCATTGATCACAATGACAAAAAAACAAAAGAAATTGGCAAAAAAAAAAGGTGAAAGATGCCCCTTTTCTTTCAGTGTGGGTCAAACTAGTATATGGATCAGATGTGAACTAGTTGTGTTACTCACCTTTTCTTACTTGCAGGGCTTTTAAGTAATGTTCTTTCTTTCCCCCGAAAACACAGAGATCATAAAGATGATTCATAGACAATGGATAATGTTGCTACTATGTAAAATTATGCCTGCTGTAGCTACAGGAAAACTACTAAGGCATTCATGGGGAAAGGAAAAGAAGAGAAAATTGTGCCACTGGAGGCATGACACAGACAAATTGAGCCAGCCACTGGAATCAACACTGCACAGAGAAAAAGGCAATTGGAAACAGAGTGACAGAAAAATAATTCTTGCACTACTTTCAAAATAGGGTTGTTTCTGTCACGAAATGCCAATAATTTTAAAATCATATCCTCCCAATCCTTCAGGCATGATATTCAGGCCACGAAGCACTTCTATAATTATTCTAATCCCATGGAAATATACTGAGGAAACTTCAGCTAAATCCTAGGAAATATTTCAGATGTCAAATTCCTGCTCTACATCATTAACAGAAAAAAGGCTGCAGATGAAGTTTTCCCCCACCAGTCTATCAACATGCTGGGGGAAAAAAAACTTTGCCTGATTCTTAATATTTTACAAGCAATTACAGTCTTGTACTGGAGGGTGCCTAGTTGGCAATCTTATTTATGACAGTAACCTATGAACCCTTTTTTAAAAACCTTCCTTAACATCCAGATGAAGAGCATATGATATACTGAAACAGATCTCCAATGTAGCAACCAAAGAACCCTGTTTGAATCTCTAGAGTGGCTAGCAGTCAGTGAGAAGCAAAACACTTCACTATCAGAACAGAGTTCTCTAATTGTTCATCAGCAGTTAGGGAGACAAAGCAGGCACTCTGCTCCTATGAGAACAATCCTCATTGAATTGATCACATTGTTGTTGTTTTTTTTTAAAAAATCCATAGATGCAGGCTGAGAAATAGTTACAATAATTTGCATAGAAATCCAAAACAGCTTAACACAACAGAGAATAATAGCATGTATACATTTTATGCAAACCTGTGTCATGCTTTTTGGCTTCTGAATTTGCTAGGTTTTAGGCAATAGGCTCATGCTAGCTGGCATTCTCTTCAACTTATTGGGTGGGTGGGTGGATGGCAGAATGAGGAAGAGACCTCTCCTCCCTGTCAGGGTTTCAAGTAATAGGCCCATAGCAAACAGAACTCTGAGACAAGTAGATTCCTCAAAGAAAAGTTTATTGGGCATACCATATTGGCACAGGCTGGTGAAAACCAACTCTGAATATTCCTGCGGTTTTCACTTAATTAAAAGGGGGAAAAAATTCCCTTCCCCAAACGATCAGTCACATAGTCAAATAGTCAAATCATATAGTCAAATCAAGGTGCCTTCTGGTTGCCTGGTAACTTCACTCCTCCTCTCTCCGATCACCTGTGGGAATATTCTTGGTTCCCAGGAGAAAGTATTTTGTTTTGGTTACAAAATCCCAGCTATCTCTATTCTGCCCTCCCTATCACTCCAGTGTGGCAACACTGAAGCCTCAAAATGGTCTTGGTCAGCTCAGCTTCAGGGTTGACACCAAAGGTGAAATCTAGCCGGTTAGCGCTGGTTCGCACCGGTTTGAGCGAACCAGTAGGGAAAATTTTGATTGGTTTGGAGAACCGGCAAATATCACCTCTGGCTGGCCCCGCCATTGCCCGCCCGCTAACCCCCCCTAC
>JANHFL010000485.1:125760-139389 GCA_032468155.1 Oxyrhabdium leporinum
GTCACATGATCAAGCCACGCCCACCAAGCCACGCCCACAGAACCGGTAGTGGAAAATTTTAGATTTCACCACTGCTTCTACCAATTATATTCTGTTAATACAGAGAGGAAAAAGCTTAAAGGAAGATTGGAATAACCTCTGACTTGGCTTTTCAGAAGGAAAAAAAATATTATTCTATCCAGATAAGAACATTACCCAACATTTTTGTCCCTTTCTAGAAGTGTCCTCAAGAACCTATGCAGGAATTTTACAGCTGGCTTGGGAATTCTGGGAGTTGAAGTCCATAGGTTGTACAGGGGCCATAGTTTCTCATGCCTGCTCTAGAGGATTAATATGTGGAAAGCATATAGAACTGTATGTTGCTTTCACATTGATGATACTGCCCCTCATACTTTCAGATAACTCTGTGCAATGGTTGCAAGCAGATGATTAATGACAAAGGATGCAATGTAGACTATTATATCAGATATAAGACTATGGGGTACAGCATAGGTTTCTAAGCACAAGCTCCTGAACAACCAAGAATGATAGGATATATCAGAAGCCTATTTCTCTTAAAGTCATCTCAGTCAGCCGTGCCTTGAAATGCACTGTGGTTTTTAGATAATTACTATAAATTAAGTTAATAAAAGCCACTGAAGGTGAAGATACAATGTGTGCAATTACATTTTATATAATGCTACCCCCCTTTAGTAAAATGATTGAAAAAATCCCATTAAATACTTTGGGGGGAGTGTTAGATGGAACCCCAAAACATTAATCATAACAATAACAATAAATACTATTCACTGACATACTATTTAGAAGACTTTATTAAGTAGGCAGCCATCTGGAATTTGTAGCCATTGTTAAAATAACAAGGTGCTAACAAGATAAGTGAAAGTTTTGTCCACAAGCAGCTGCTCGGAGATTAACAGGGAAAAAATTATGGTGGCAGTGCTGGGAACCAATCTCTTTTAGAGAAATATCTGAAGGGGAATAATGTAAAAGGCCCCTTGTACTAAAGAACCTTATTTTTTTTAAGTGTTGATTTACCTTACTTTGCATTCTATAGAAGACTTGTAGAATCCAAAATAATAATGAAATATACCAGTTGCAGAGAAAATTAACCAATATTTTTTCCTGATGCAGTGTAACTGCAATATACCCAAACCAATGAATGCCTTGATTTTAAAATGTCTATAAAGAGGTTCTGAAACACCTCTTTAGGTGAATCTTTCCTGTCTCAAGTTAATCATAAAAGTCAATAAATCAATGCATGTTTCTACATAAGTATGTCTCTGTCTCTAGTTCAAACCAACCCCACTGATGGAATAAGTTTCTGAACTAAAAAACATGGTCCCATTTTTTAAAAATACAATGATATAAAAATCAGCTGGTCTGCTAAAAAGTCAGCAAGATTATATTTTGTGAGGAAAATGTTGAGATACCAAAATCATATAGACTGTGTCTAATCTATGTGTCTTATCTATGGAATAGAAATTGTATCATTATGAAGAATAACCTTCAGCAAAGCGAGAGAAGGAATGACATATTATCCATCTCATCGTTGGTCTGATTATAAAATAGTTCCACTATCTTAAACAAGCAAGAATATCTTGGAGAAACATTTTCCCTGCACAACAATAAATGTTTAGAGGTTCACCACTTTTTAAAACGTGTAAATAATTCTACACTTTGATTTTGCAGTAATTCTATTTTCAAGGCTATACAAGTTAATAAGTGATATTCAAACCCATGTATCTTAGTACGTCTGCTCAGTGGTTCTTTGAATGCAAACATACTTCTAAATGAAATGGCTACAAAGAAAACAATTACCCACTAAGAGCTTTCCTGTCTGAAGAAGGAAATATGGGATATTCAAAATTTATCTTCGCTGATAAACATGGTATTATAAATATGTTGATGACCTCAAGTAATTTACATAGATCAAAAGAACTGGAGGATTACAGTTTTCAGTGGAAAATTCCCAACCAATACAGGTGCATATTCTGCTAAACACAATTATATTATTTATTTAATTATTTAACATATTTATATAGTTCCCCATCTTATACCAAACTCTGGCACACCCAATCAAGAATTAAAATAATATCAATAATAAAAGGAAATGAAAACCATAATAAAACTATTAACATTATAAAAATATAAAACTGGTGCCAAGTTCATCTTTGGAAGTGCAGTCACTTCATATTAGAGGACAATACAATGATCCAGACTTAGTATAGATTAAAATGGTAATATGTATAGTTAAAATCTTATGAGCACATGACCATGAATTCGAATATTCAAGGACATAATCCAAAAGTTAATCAGATATCTTTTGAAAAGATATATGACAGTAACAGTTTTTGCTAATGTTTAAATACGTTTGGTAATATAGTTTTTGACTTTTCCCATGAAAGGAGCCAAATATGCAAAGAGCCTGTTCAGGCATATATTATTTACATTCAGTAACATTGAGTTATTCAGCTTTCCAACATATGAACAATGTTATTGCCAACATTAAAATTGAAGGTTAATTTTATTAAAAAATCACTAAATCTTGTAAAAATGCATGTTTCTAACCCTTTGTTTTTATTGTTTGTGATACTTACATATACCAAATAAATCAAAAGAATTTGTTTATTTTAATGATTCCTTACTCTGATCCCAAGTTCCACGTTTTCACCTCCATAGATCTCCATGCCTTCATCTAGTAGACCAATTTCTTGGAAATACTCCCTGTCTACTATGAAACATCCAATCAGTGCCGGACTCCTGGAAAAAAAAGCAATAATGGAAACATACAAATTGATTTTGGATGCATATCATTTAAGGCAAGCCCACAATTCATGAACTCAGAGCAGTTCATTGCCTCAGCTTCAGCTATAAGATAAATTAACATGAACTTTATAAAAAAAAACATGAACAAAGATGTTCCTTTCTGGGTTAGTTAAAAATCATTACTCAGTTTTAATACTAGTAAGATGTTCCACATTGTGGTATTTATTTATTAATTTCATCAATTTATATGCTGTAGCCTCTCATTCCTCTATTAGGACTTAAGCACAGAAACATAAATAATGTCAAAACTACTAAAGAATTCCACTTTTTGGCCTCACTCAAATTCTCAAAGCACATTTAAAAAAATGGAGTCTAATACAATTAAAGGAAAATCTGTTGGGGAACCTGCATTAAGATCTCCATTCCAATCCTTTTTCAACAATAGGCAGATAGTTTTTATTATGTCCTTGTCAAGGTTCCGATTGTAATTTTTCCTTTGGAAGTTTCATTTTTCTTCAAAGATTCCTAGATAAACACCAATTAAACTCCAGTCTTTCCAATAGTTCTAAAGTAACAGAATCAACAGATCTCCAGAATTTTTGCCTTAATTGTGAATGTTCCGCAAATCCTTTATTAAGATGACATGAACGGAAATGTGAGTGCATTGGAAGCAGCAACTAAATTTATATCCTTGATTTATATATGTGTCTCTCTGTGTGTGCTATGTTCACAATTTTCAATAAAAGAATGGATAAGAGAAGGGAAGGGAAGCGCTATTGGGCAATCTTGCTCTCGTCTGTCCAAGATTTTACTTTACCTCCTTTCTATTTTGAGCTCCCATTCTCCTTATGCTTCAATCAGGAAAGCAATCAAAAAAGCAGGAAGGACAAACTGCATTATGCATATATTATTTCCTATTTGGCTTTCACATGACTGAGAATGAAAATAGCACAGGGTTAGCATTTATGTGCTAACATGTACACACTGTTAAATGTATGAAAACTTCAGAGTGGGTGTCTTTCCTATATATGTGATAGATCAGTGTGGCACTTCAGATTCAAAAGATACTTTGGAGAACATGGGACACTCGTTTTGAACTCCTTAAAATAACGTATGATCCTTTGCAGCTGTTGTGTAATTCCCTGGAAAGTATGCATTTGGTTGAAAAAGTTGCAGAAAGTTCCAATCTGTCCATTCTTCTGCATCCAAAAGCATCATCTGCTTTTGAATCTGATGTGCTACATTGCTCTATCATATATATAGGAAAGACACCCACACTGGACTTTTCCCACATTTTTTCTTTCATATGCCTCCATTCAGTCTTTCACATGCCATACGCACATCTGCAGATATCCACAGGTAAACATAGATAATGACATAGTAAAACTAGGAACACTAGGTAACACATATTGGATTCCACTGTTATCAAAATATAAGACTGATGTACACATTCAATACAGCTTGAGCCCAACATGGTGTTTCCACTGCTTATGGCCCTCAACAACTCATTTCATTGTGCTTCCACCCTCTTGAGGCTATTTCAATTATACTGCGATGCCAGGCTTCAGGAAAGTCCAGACAATTTGGCAACCAGTCTGATGAAGTCAGCAAAAGTGGGAGTCAGGGCTCCATGATATTTAAATACCAAGGAAGGAAAGTGCATTCATTCGTGTTTTTTTTAAAAACTCCTAGTGCATACTTTGACATGCAGAGACAAAGACAGAAATGTCACTATTATCATTATGAGAGCAGGAGAAGAGCATGGGGGACAACTGGATTCTAATTAAAGGAGTTCAAGGGTTGCTAGAGAAGAGAAGAAACAGTTTAGCATTTATTATGACAATGATGATCAAGCTGTGATAAGGTGAGGCATCTGTTCTAGATGTGATCATAAGATTTCCAAAATCACAAGTTCTAAAATTTCCCTTTCCTCCTTATACAGATCAGACTCTCTGCAATGATAACAAAACTATAGGAAGCTGGAATGAAGAAAACATCAGGCAATCACCAATATTATCCTTCAGAACTCTTCTGATTTCTTCTCTGCGCAATATAAGTGTCTTGAAGAATATTCTGAAGAGATGCTAATACTAAAGCATTCATATTTTTATTCTATTTATTCAGTTAATGTGTCCTTCCCTTTACTTACAAATAATCAAATTACTCTACTAATGTAATTGAATTTTGATAGGAAAATGTAAACAGCATTAAACAATTCCTGCTGTTTAAGATGAACATGTCTATCACCTCCTAGTCTTCATTCCATGTGACAATATTAAATCACGGTTAGTGGTTGTTCCACATATACATGCAATTGAAATGTAAGCAGCTACCATTTCTAGTTAGCATGACTGCAATTTGAAACTAGCTTTACATTTGGCCAGCACACTGAACTATCAAAGAGCCACTAATCATAGTTACATAACTATTTAGGGGAAACATGGTTTAACTGCCCATGTCATGAAAATTATCCCAATTTGTCATGACATAAATATGTGAAAATGTCTCAGTAGACAGTCACAGGGTGTTAACTACCTTATGCCATACGCTTCCAACCTTTCACATTTCATTTTTTCAGATCCTGGAGTGAGTTTCTAGACATTATGTAGTATCCTTCGGTCATCTGCATGATTAATCTCCCTTGTGATCTATAAGTTAGCACTACAAAACAGAGGTGTCCACAGGATTGAAAGCTTTCTTCAGAATGATAAGGAGTGCTGTGCCATAAGCTCTGCCACTTTCATGCATGCAACATCATGATGTATATACAAAAAGTATGAAGGTTCTGTCACACTATCATGATGGTGCCTTTTTCATTCATGCCTCACCGTCTGTGGACCTTTCTGTATGAAACCCAGAAGAGCCATAGGCACTGATATAAGTGCAGAACAGCAATCTTATTTCTTATTGACTTTTAATACAATGGCAAATTTCGCCCTGCAGTATTTCAAAGTTTTCTGCCACAGTGAAAGATTTTGCTACTTTATTCCCACGATGCTCAGAATTCATTTTGAGTTTCTCTCGATAAGAATTTTGGAGCTTACTTCACTGTTGGCAGGAGACTAATACTGATGTTTTTTGTTACATGTTTTCCTATCAGGCTGAAGCTTCCCTAGATGCTCAAACTTCCTAAAGTAAGAAAGTCCTTTAGAAGGTGATTCTTTATGATGCTTCCCTTGAGATTTAATGGAAATATAAGAAGCCAGACGACTGGAAAAGAACATATCACTCCCATGCACATCTTGTGCACCTAAATTGGAACTAGAACAAAATATCCCATCCATGCAAATTTCATAAAATACTCTTCTCCTTTGCAAACAAACAAAACACATTTTTTTCCGTCAAATTGAAATTAAAAATGATCACGTACATGGTTTTTTCTACATGATACTATCTATATTGGGATGTATAGTACTGTGCTGTACAGTGGCTCCAGTTCTCTCATTTAAATATTGGCAGGAATCTGTTCCAGGTGTCTTCAAGATGGAAACATATTTTTAGTTTTCTGCCATAATTATGAAACTAGCACCAAATGTGGACTCTTTTAGAATGCTTCAGCTGCAGAGCTGCCTTTCCTCCTTATAATATAATGTTGTAAGTGGACAAAGGAATTACCAAGATTATAGAGTTAGTGATCAGCAGATGGTTGATGTCAAATTCACTCTTCTCTTAACATGTACGTTTTACTAATATTTACACAAAGCCTAGAGATTGTTGCAGAAAACTCAATACTTCTTCCAGTCAATTTCCTGTTGATATTATGATTGTTGTGGACAATTTATCAAATAATGTACGTGATATCGCTTACTACAAGACAGGTATAATTGCAGAAGTGAAGATTTCTGCCTCAGCTGTAACACTGTATTATGGATCTATGGATCAGCAACCTTTCAAATACTATATGCTATCACAATCTCATGTGATGGCCTGGTGCTCTCTGCCTAAATCTCTGGAGACCATAAACCTTATAAGTACTGACTTCATAAGATTTTAGCCTTTTTAACAATTTTACATTATTTCAGTTTCATTCTGGAGTCTATATGCATGACAATCATGTGTATAGATGTTGTCTTACCCAACATCTATATACAGTATATAACCATATTAGAGGAATAAAACCTGGTATTTTCTTTGATTACTTTTGGCCTTTTAATTCTGCTTTTCATGAAAATTTACTCACATATGCACATTACCTTATAGGAGCCGTAGTGTTTTCCAACTTCCACCATGATTTGGGGGGATTTAGATATCGACACCATAACTCCCAATCAAATCCTTGGGCAGATAGTGGGTATTCTTCTAGTTCAAAGTTGTCATATTTGATATTATCAAATGATGGAGATATAACTCGTCTTCTGTTTTCTTTTATCCTGGTGAGTACTGGCTCAGCCCTTAAGAAAAAGAATATGATCAGTTTGTTTCAACAGTGATAGGTAGCAGATGATTCTTACCTTTGATCTATGCACCATCCTCAACATACATATACATATATAGGTAAGAAATGAGTAATTATTTACTAAATAAATACTATCATTTTAAAGTCTTACATCAAAATAGAAACAAAGATGGGAGAAAGGGAAGCTGTTAATTAAGATGTCTAAATACCAGATGGGAAGGACACAAATAATTAGAGGTAACTGATAGATGCTAATGGACTCAACTTTGCAACAGTAATCAGGGTTGGCTTTTCAAGTTCTGAACAGCAGAAACTTAATTACAAGCTGTTTCAAAGTTCCCATAGCAATGGAACACTAGATTCTATGTAGCAAATGTCTCCCTTGACATTATTTTAATACAAAATACAGTATAATTGGACCTATTAATGAGGAAGATAGACAATAGGTGCTACGTTTGGAAAGGCTGAAGAATTTGTTTGTCTTCAAATCGTGCTTGATTTGGAAACCAGGAGATATTTTGTTTACTAAAATCCTGCTTCTGGACTATTTTTAAAACCCTAGCCTGAATGGACAAATATGCAGGAAATATTTACTGATGTAGCCAGAAAGAATGCTTAGAATGTTCATAGATGGAACATTATGACTTAAGTATCGTATTTTTCTGGACCACTTATGTTGAAAAAGAAAACATATTTTGCAAACTATCTCGCCTCCATGGGAAAGAGTGCTCTGGATGAACTCAGATTAAGAGTCTGTTTTAACCAATTAGAGATGATCAAAAAAGAGGTTCAGCATAGTGAGCAAGAAGGACATGTGATGCCATAAGTGCAATGATGTCATCATGCAAACGACAACAATTATGTAATTTGCATTTGCCATGCTGCAACTGGCACAAGTGACGTAACTGCAGGATTTGCATAATTATGTCCTTATACTTGTAACATCAACATAGCTTCTGTCAGAAGCCTTTGAGAATTATTCAAGCATATTCCCCATCTTGGTGCCATTTCAGATATATTATTCAGAGGCTTCTGTTTTTTGTTGGTGGTTATGTCTAAAGATATGCAGACTAGTGAGAGTTAATCTATGAAATATGTAAAGGGACACAGGAGAATATGTAAAGAAAAACAACTTTATCACACCACCTGAGATAGGAGAATAGAGTCAGGAGTTGTGTACCTATTATACTCATGTACTGACACTTGGAATCAGGAAGCCACAACTGGAGGAATACTAAAGGAGACTAGAACAAACAGCTTGATCTGTATGATACAGCTGTCTTCCTTGTAAGCAGCAGGTTACAGCCCAGCCCGTCCAAGGGGAAGTATGTATGTTGGGATGTGTGTGAAAAAGCTTGGTTTTGCTTTTTACAAACTGTGAACTAATAAAATGTTATTGTTGCTGACTCTCCTGAGTTATTCACAGCATAAGATCTAGTTACCTCTGTCTGGAGGAAGCAACTGGAGGAAGCAAATTCCTGGCAATCAGCTGCAGTAGAAAGCAAGGATCTCCTTCTTGGAGCTGAATTCCCTTACATCCACAAATTTTGTATGTACTGTAAATTGCCCTTGGTCCCTTTTCTAATAACCCTATCTGATGGCTGCAGATATTAGAAGATTATACTCTCAGGAGTCTTTGCCGGTTTTGTTTAATGCACTCTTGAATCTACTGTATTGTGCTTTTATCTATTGGACCCTGGGGGAGATCAAGAGACTTCTGGTTAAAAAGACACGAAAAGATGAACCTTTTCTAATGTATTAGTATACTACTAGTATTGTTAGTATATAACAATATACTAATAATACAAGCAGTGGCATGGAGGTCAAAGACTCAAGAATAATTTAAATTCAGAGATCTTCCAATTAAAAAAAATGTTTTGAAATTGTGCTAAAGAAATTAGTATTTTTAATGGATGTTTTCATTTATGTTGCTCTATGTATAAGAGCTTTGAAGTATAAACGACCAAATATCCCCCCTGAGGCGATATTGACCCAATCTCTGCTAATCTTACTGAAATCCCTTAAAACATGGTTGTGTGAAAAGGTCTGGGGATCAAAGGGAATGGTGATCCTGTTAGATGGTTCCATTGTTTGTCATCTAATTCTGTCTCTTAGCTTAGGAATGTGGTAGCATAAAAAATGTAATAAATAAATAAATAAAAATGGTGTCTCATTTTGGTGGGACGAAAATTTCTCTTAAATGGGCAACCATGACCCATTATTATATTTATAGTCCAGGAAGTGTTAACAGTAATCAATGCAACATAAAGTATGAAACAAAATAGGAAGTTACAGTAGTGTGCCTTTTCTCAGAAAAAAAGCTCTGTCTTGACTACCTCTCAGTTTTAAAAGGTATAGTCAAGTTCTAAATAATCATAAAAATATGCTTAGAAAAAAAAAGTGCAAGATAATTTTTTGAAAGTAAACTCTGGACATTCTGACCATTTGCTAAATTTGTAAATGTCTGGATAGCCACTAGATGGCAGCAACAAGATACAGAACTCTTTTTCTATTAGGTGTCTGGATTTTTGAAGTCCAGGTATGATAGCCTTAAGTTTACATGACCAGTCATAACAACTATCAAGTCTTCTCATTCTAAGAATTATGGAATATGCTGCCATGATCACTCCCACAAAATCACCTATTGTTGTTTAAGAAATATATAATATGCACTCATCTAGGGTTCTTAATTTAAGTTGCTCTTTACAGAAGGTTAAATAAGGACTGAAGCAGCAACACTGAATGAGAGAAAAACAGGCAGCATTGCACAATGCAATGAACATATCGAATTAACTCATCTCTTCTTTCATAGCTTTATGCAGTCAATCTGAACACCTTGTATTCATCCCCCAGTGTTTGCATATGGGGGGCAATGCTGATGAATGTATTATGAATTAGGAGGCTAAACCATCTATTGTGTTCACATAATAGGACAATGCAGTTTCTATGCATACTTCCACTGTATACATGAAGCTCCTCAACTGCCACCAAAGACTCTTCTTATCTATATATCAACATATAGCAGTGCCAGTCATTGAATATTCATGCAAATATCTTCCCTTTAATATTCCAAAAGCACATGCTCAGCATATGCAGGGTTTTGCTTTGCAACTCTTTGATTTCCAAAAGACACTTTGACTATATTGTCTTTAATTTGATAACCTAACGATGCTTACAAAGATCTATCTGATGCACAATTAAATTATATGGAACCCAGGGAAGCTCTCTCTATACAGATGAAGAAGCATACATAGTTTTCCATGCAAGATGAAGAAAGTTTTTCTGAATAAGACAGTTCAAATTGTGCAGAGAAGCGATTCAGAAAGTTCATGAACCCTCAGGTTAAAATACCTCTGGCCATCGTCTTTTCAACTCAACTGAAGTTGAATTTAATGCCTGAAGAACAATGATCTTTTATAGTTCTCTCAGGCATTGATGGAAGTGAAATTGGAGAACATTAATAGAATAGCCCACACATAGTTATTCCCTGAGTCACTAGTGTATATTTTTCTGAATTTTATCAGTAAAATAAGCCTTAAAACAGATGCTTCAGCATTCTAAATGTTCCAAAATATTCTTCGTCGCTGTATTCAGACTGGTTCTATTTTACAGACGTACTTAAAAGTAAACGTGAGAATGCTCCAAGTGTTTTGGATTTCAACTCTTATAATGCCCCTTGGGATGAAAATTCTCCTAATGCTATTTACCATGTTCCTGATGGGAATTCCAATCCAAAATATTGCAGGGAAATTCTGCAGCATTGCACTTACCATCTGGCTATGCAATGTTACAATTAATTATTTAAAAGTCTGAACTTTTACATTAGCACTAAATTTCATCTACTGTAACTAGCTGCTCTACTATTAGTGGAGATATACACATGTGGTAGTGCTGTACTTTAAACATCTGGGTGTTTACTTCTTAAGCTAAGTTAATATTGGAAATTATACTCACATTCTTCACTTCCTTACATTTTCTGATCTTTCTGTGGGTTTCTTACTTCAGCGTATTCGGAGCTCTGATAACTATGGCCTTGGATATATCGGGATATGTCTGCCTGTCTGCCTGTCTGTGTTTATTTGTGTAATCTTACTTCTGGCTACATGATACCATGCAATTGGTGAAAATGTAGAAAATGATGTCATAATATAATGTAATTTTGATTAAATCCAATATCAACAATTCATCATCATTTTATAAAGTCTGAAATCTATATTCTTATTCTTCATGAATAAAAACATTGTTTTCGACACATCAAAATTAGTGAGGCTTCAAATTTAGTTTTTACTTACATTAATGCTGCACTGAAATCAATGGCCAAGTGACAGTGGATTTTTAATACTGCATAACTGGAAATCAAAAGGACTTTGTCCACTAATGTTTAAGTCAATTTATCCACTATCATTACCCCATATACAATTAGAAGATCTTCCTCACGTTGCATCCTGCAGCACTTTTTAATTACAAGTCTACAAGAAATGACACAGATCTAGAAGCATCAAGACATACCAGCCCACGTTGAATTCTACATGTGCATCAAAGAGTGCAACTACTGGAGCAGTAGCTGCCCTCCAGCCACTAACGCGAGATCGAATCAGCCCCTCTTGCTTGCTGTGGCGGACCATCTTAATGAACCCCGGTTTCCGTGTGTTCAATTCATCAACATATTCTTTTAGCTTCTCTTTCAGCTCTTCTGCATAAAGACAAAGATGGTTAGCAACATCTATCATGCTCCCAATATCTATAAAGGGCTATCTACAGAGGAAGACTAACAGTGTCAAAATGATGGGAGCACCTGCAGCAATTAAAGCCCTACCTTTTTTTACATGTATGAGATGTAAAATTATACATATTAAAATTAATCACCTTGCTGTACACAACAATTCAATACCTATTAACCTTCCGGTAGACAACCCGGTGTTTGTATTTGGAACTGGTTTTATGAAACATAAAGGATAAAAAAGAATGAGATCCTTGAATCCCCTATTTTCAATAAAATCCATTTTGTTTAACATATTAAATAAATGTGCTCACTTTTAACATAGTGACTGTTGAAAGTTACGACAGACCTCCCAGGATTTATGACCTGAGTTTGACATTTGTAGGTCACGTGATTTTAAGTGCTTGAAGTGCATTTATAGTTCTTTGCAGTGTCCAGTGGTCACATGACCATGATTACAACTTTAGCTTGCTGGAAATTGGTGTTTATTTCCAGTTTTCAGCAAATAAAAATAAAAAAAATAAAGGCCACTACGGATAATGAATTTGCTTAACAATTGCCACATTTGCTTAACATCTGTGATAATTCACTTAACATTTGCCTCAAAAAAGGTCATAAAATGTACTGTCCCACTTTAAGACTGGGTTAAGTAATAATTCGAGAACTATCTGTATTTTGCAAGAACAAGAGGTACATTTATAATGGGACCTATAATTATTATTTGGAAGTCCTTTCCTTTCCTTTCCTTTCCTTTCCTTTCCTTTCCTCTCCTCTCCTTCCCTCCCCTCCTTTCCTCTGTATTAGAATTTTAAATATTTTCTTAAAAATATGTATATGTTTTATCTTATTTCTTAAAAGTAAGCACATACCTTTTAAAAATATGGGTTTGAGATATGAAAAAAATATGTTGGCATTAAGGAGCTGGCAACAGAAGAGTGTCATGGGTTGCACCCAGTTGTGATATTCTTAATCACTCCTTAATTCTAGTGCATATTTTCCAAAGGCACACAGCTTGTATGTGATTCTTTCAGTACAAAGGCAAGATATACTCTGCCAGAAATATATAAAGCTATTAGTTTTGTTAACCTGGGCCTTAAATGCTATTGATGCACTAGAAACAGACTATTCGTTGAATCTTATATAGTAAAAGTATTGGAAGCAAGGAGAAAAATCTGGTAAATTATTGACCACTTGACTGAAACAGCAACAACAAAGTAATATTATTTTTAGCTCAGGGAAAAGTATATGTCTCTTATCTTTCAAATGAATAATTCTTTTTATTTTTGTACTCAATTCTATAATATCAAATCAAAGGTTCCTGAATAGCAAATCAATAATGTTTAAATAATAGAGTACCTCTAACAATTTAATATGCAACATATTATCAGTTTTCCCCATGTCTAATTAAGCCACTACTGCCAATTCTCATGTTTCCAACTATATATTTTTAAATAGAGATCAACAGTTGTTGCCTTTTTGATAAAGGACTCAACCTACAAAAGTCCATTTAGTGACTGTTCAAAGTTACAACGGCACTGAAAAATGTGACTCATGACTGATTTTACACTTATGACCAATGCAGCATCCCCATGGTCATGTGTAAAAATTCAGATGCTTGCCAATTTATGACTGTTGCAATGTTACAGGTTCATATGATCACCTTTTGCAATCTTCTGACAAGCAAAGTCAATGGGGAAGCCAGATTCACTTAACAACTGTGTTACTAACTTAACAACTGCAGTGATTC
>JANHFL010000485.1:140025-175279 GCA_032468155.1 Oxyrhabdium leporinum
GTTTTGGCGGTCTCACAGAGCACCCATGATACATGTCGTATCGCTGCGTTGTCGCCCCCCCCCCCCACCACATGGACCAAATCAAAACATATCTTAGTGATGGTTTATATTTACCTTTACATTTTATACATTGGTTATAGATCTTAATGCATGTGTGAACTTGCGTAGGGCAGTATATTTCATCAATATTTGGAATTAGATAATTAAAATCTTAGAATCAACGTATTGTTCATCTTGTTTTGGAAGCTGAGTGCTGAAAATCTATTTTCCAGAAGAGGTACTGAAGAGAAAGGTAGTGGGATCATTACTGCCACTTGATTTAAAAAGCTCATATTTTCTGTGAGTTTTCATTCAAGAATCTTCTAATGATTGTTTTTCTTCAACTGTTTCATCTGTGACATCTGAGGAGACATCTGCCACTGCCCTCTCTTAATTCATGGATAAGTGCTCTGCTCATTTGGCTAGCAAGACTGAATGGATCCAAAAACCATATGCCACTTTGGCTGCCCCCCTCCTCCCAATTTTATCTTGCAACCCGTTTGTAGAATCATTTCAAGTTATTCAGGCAATATTGATGGTCTGTGCAATGTATTTTAAAAAACTTTGCAGTAGAACCATTGGCTGTGAAACACTCAGTAGTACAAGAGGAAGCTTGAGGTGATAACTGATGGCATGGGTCCCGTGAAAAATGGGGCAGGAGAAATAGAAACAAACGGGGCTTCATACAGCATTGCTCTCGGGGAAGTGGAAGTAAATTAAATCGTTCATATCACTGATACAAAAACCCATTTTTTTGCAGCTCCTTGAGATGTGTATGACGAATTGTGGGCCAAGTTTCCAGTCTCTGATAGTGAAACGAGATTTTTGCAAAGATAGGCTAGTAAAGCTGCTGAATCCAAAGTTTAACTTACCAGTGGATTTGCAGGAGAAAATTTTGACCTTTATCATGGTAAGCTTTTTTTCCTTATTTCCTTTTTGCTCCCTCGATGAAATAAATGTAATCAATGTTTCATGATAGCTGTGCTATGCTGCCTGGGAAGGGTGTGTGTGAAAAACAGTTTCCTTTCCTTCTCCTTGAAGCTCTGTATGGGGAACAGAAAGTGCAGAGAAGGATAGAAAATCTGTTGGCCTGGTTTTCAAATTATTCCTTTGTAATTTCATAAGCTTCCCTATCTGCTCATACTGAAAAACCGTAGGGCAATCATTCTGGGGTTTTTTTCCTGCTCTTAAGAAAAGTTATTTTCCCAGTCAGCAAATAAAAGAAGTGTTTCTGATGGGAAAGTGTGAATTTTTCTTCGCTGTTGTTTATCATGGGATCATGCTGAATCATAAATTCACTTCTACATCTGAGTGGGCCAAAACAGAAATAAGAAACCTTCATGTCCCATTTTAGCCTTCAGTTTCCAGAAACCAATAGTAGTGGGTTATGGAAGTTGTGATCCAAAACATCCAGAAGCATCAGTTTGCTTACCTATAAAATTTACACTTTTACAAAACCATTTCAGTAGGTAGAAGAGTCATTCTAGCAACTCTGGGAAATACTTATATCAAGCATCCATTAAGAATCAGAGATTAGAATATCATTTTATTCTAGATGGCTAATAAAGCTGGAAAGATCTGTGAAAATAAGAAATAAACTCAGCCTTACCATCACAGAACTTTCCAGCTTTACTAGCCATCAAGAATAAAATGATATTCTAATCTCTGATCCTTAATAAATAGTTGACACCACTATTTCTCAGAGTTCCTAAACAGTTAGAATGACTCTTCTATCTACTGAAATGGTTTTGTGACAGTGCTTTCATGAGATAAAAATCAAAATTTAGCATGTCCTTTTATACTAGTAATTCCCCTCCCCCTCATGATGTTGAAAGCTAACCTATCACATAGAAGAATAAACATTCACAAGTTTGCTGAATATGAGAAACACCAGCTTTGAGAAGAATAAAAGAAGGATCGAAGGCTCCATCTAATCTGTTGTCCTGCCTGTGCTGCCTATGGATATGAAATGGCATTTTGCCTCTCAACAGAGGCATTGTATGAAGACTATAGTTCTTTTCGCATTACAAGTCAGTTTAATGGGATGACCTCTAGTGTAATGTAAGAATCAGGAAAACATCTGCAGAATGCGTAGTTTTATAATCTCCTCTCGTTGACAATCCCTTAAATCTTGTCATTTTGTGTATGCTTTCCAAAGCAGGGGTCAGCAATTTATGGCCTGTGGGTTGGATGTGGCCTGCCACATGAAATAATCCAGCCTGTAGCACAAAAATAAGTATATTTACCTGGCCCACAAAAGAGAGGGAGAGAATGAAAGGCTCTTTTTCGAGCCCTTATCACCTTCTTGGGTGACCATTTTGATGACAGCTTCACCAGTCATCTCTGCATAGACAACACAGCAAGTCCCCTGTCCCATTCCAATGATGTGGTAAGGGGGGGGAAATGGCAATGACGTGGCGTATGGCTCTATGTGGGAAAAGGAGAATCCCTGTTCTGAGGTATCCATTTTGAGAAATTTGAGACATCTTCATTAAATAGTTTGGTCAATTTTTTTTCTGAACCTTTGATTTGGTTTTAATACATAGACATCTCTTAATGTTTCTAAAATGGTTTCATTGCAATACCAAGGAATCACTTTGCTCCATCTTAGTCTGTCCATATACTGATTCGGCAAGATAGGAGAAGAGAATTTGATGTATCAGGTTTTTTTCTGATACAGCCTCATTCTTCTGAAAGTCTTTGGAGGAAATAGCTGTTATCCAGTTTTGGGCCCAAAATGGCAGTTATCAGGTTTTGAAGGCGGTTTAATTGGATTCATGAAGTGTAATCTTTTTCACAAACAGACCTGGGCCAGGGGGTTCCAGAATGCTGTGGATGTGAGTGAAGTCAAGGAGGTTTATCTGGAGCTTCTCAAGAAAGGAGTTGAATTTCCATCCTCGGAGATCAACAGGAGAACCACTAAGGTAAATACTTCATTGGGAGCTGAAACAGGCTCAGCAACTTGCAAAGATTGGTACGTGCAAAGAAGGTGTGTTAATTAACTCAATAATGTGTATTTGGCACAGTGATTTCCTTTGCTTATGAAACCAGTCATATGTTTCTGTCTTGGAGCTTTTAAAAAAAATCTAAGAGTAGGAGGAATAGTTTAAAAGTATTTCTTAAACAGGAAATGTAGAGGTTAAATCTGCCCACGGAATCCCAGTAATCCAGGTTTCTTCCTCAGGATAAAGGAAATTAAGTGTCTAGATCACCCTGAAGGCTTTGCAAAATTCCACAAAGATGTAAACAAAATGAACACTTCCATGGAAAACACCAATATATATTTTGAAATCAGAAAATGAGTTTAAATAATTTTATTATTATTATTTCTAACGTATACCTTAAAAGTACAGGGAATTTTACATCCCAGAATTTATAATGACAGGTATATAAATAGATCTTGATTAATTAATGAATCCCACAATATTGTTGCTTTATTCAGTATTCAAAGTGATATTCCCATGGAAAATATGATAATTAGTTTGACCAAAGTAGGCAATGAAAACTTTTAAGCATAATATTTATATGTATACTAATGAAATATCACAGTAACAGTAAAGCATTGTATCTCAACCTTGGCAACTTTAAGATATCTGGAATTTTTTTTTATTTTTTTTGGGGGGGGGGGGGGGTTTGAAGTCCAGACATCTTAAAGTTGCTAATATTTAGAAAAACTGCAATAAAAAATAAAAGAATATACTTTTAATTTAAATTTATGGTTGAGAAAATCACAGAATAGTTATAGAAAGCTAAAAAAATACTGTAGATTTAGACATTTCAACATCTCATCGTAATTTACATCAGATAGTTGCTCTAATATAATATGAACATTTTTTTGGTATTTTTTTCTGATGGAATCTTTTTTGATTTTGTACTTTTTTTTCTGATGGAGTCTTTCTTTTATCCATTTTGTCCATCTAAAACTGCAACTGTGCATGCACAAGTCTCAATTCTGCATTTGCTAGCTTTGCATTAGCTAAGTTTTGGATCACATTAAATGCGACCTGGTATCAATTTACAATTTGCACTAAATCAAATATTCCAGTATTTTAACTCACTCTAATTGCAACCTCCCTGTATGCTCACTCTAAGCTACTTTGGTGAGTAGTATTCACTTCATATAACTGGACTGCTGCTAGTTTTTTCATTACAAGTACTACATATTTTTCAACCTAACCCTAAAATGTATCGATTCTAAACATTACATAAGTCTACTATTACTTAGTTACTTAGTTACTGTTGGGATTTAGAAGGACCAAATAAGGGATCAGTACTTGAGATCAGTTGATTTCTGATGGTTGTTTAAAGACATCAAGAGATTGCATTTTAAATATCATTTATCTATAATGATCGTGAAACGACTTGTCATAAATTGAGGTCTATCTGTATGTTAAGTCTCATAACTGAGGAAAAAAATTCAGCTAAGACTCTTGCCATTGGATTTAGGGATAAAGTAAGAATTAAACTGTGATTGACAGCTAAATATATTTGCATGTGCATACCAACATAAATAAGTGGAATAAAAGTGTGGCCTCTTTGAAGTACCTTCTACATTTAAATGTTGAAAATCTCCTATTTATATCCACAGCCTTTGTCTACAAGGATATCTTATAATTCCTCCCAGAAGTGCCTTTCAAAACCCCTCTCCCCAGCTGCAGTAATAACACTGATTCCTGAGCAGGTATGGTTTGTTCCTTCAAATATTTTACAAATTAAGCCTCATCATCCTAAAACTCTCAGATTTGAATAAAAGTGTAGGTTTGTAGTTTTATCATTTACTATCTTGTCAATACATTTTAATTGCTAGGTGTCTGGTGGGAAAGGCTTACCCCCCACCCCCAAAGCAGGAGAAGTGAGGCTGAATTTTCAAGTTAAGAAGAGAAGGAACATTCTTCTCCTTATAAGCCAATAAGAAAATGTTTGGATATAAATGTTGATTTATTTTTTTTAAAGAGCACAGACCACAACGGGCCTTCCATTTATTGTGAATTGAATTTTATGCTTTTGGACAGGTTGGAAAGCTCTACAGTGAACTGGACATGGTAAAAATGAATGTCAGAGTCATGTCAGCAATATTGAAAGAAAATGCTCCTGGAGCAGAAAACCCAGATGATATGGCACTTCTACAGGTAGTACAACACGGGGCGGGAGTGTATGTGTTTGGTTATTGTTGTTTCTATTTTGTGCTGGAAGTGTAAATACTTTCTGCACTACCGTCAAGCACAGTCATTATACAGCAGGGGTCCCCAAGCCCTGGGCTGCAGTCCACTACCGGGCCGCAGCCTGTTTGAAACCGGGCTGTGGGAGAAGTGGGCAAGTGTGTGCATGAAGCTCCAGTTGTGCGAGTAGCGGACAAGTGCACATGTGTGTGAAGCGCTGCATGTGCAAATGGAAGACACTTGTGTTCACGCGTGAAGCTCCATTCAAACAAATGGCGCTTCAGGTGCGAGTGTCTTCCACTCACACAAGTAGATTTTTGTGCGCTCGCACAAGTGCCCTCTATTCAAGCGCCCTCCGGTCATGAGTGTATCTTCACATGCAAGCACAAGTCCCTGCTGCTTGCACGAATGGAGCTTCATGCGCGAGCGCAAGGACCCTCCACTTGCTCATGAAACCATTTGTGCGAGTGGAGGGCGTGTGTGCCTGCCACTCACACACCCTCCATCACCACCCCCAAGCCAGGCCGGACTACCAAGCTAGAAAGGTTGGGGACCACTGTTATACAGAAGTTTAGCAGGTGGCAAAAATATAGGTAGCATATCACAAGTAAGAAATGCTCCAAGTGAGATTGCTCAGCTGACTCTGGCAATTCCTCAGTTGCTCCCTGAATTCCCCAGACTGTTGATTGTATGATCAAGAAGCATTCTGGACATAACAAGCTATCTTTTCATCTAACTCTTTTCTTATTAATAAATAAAAGTCTGCCAAATGCAAGACTCCAAAATGTGAGGAGTGTGAATGGAAGTCACAAGGAGGAGGCAAAATTTGTTCTTTCAAAATCATAGCAACTGTTTAGGTTCTGTCCGCTTTAAAAATGGCTATTTTTCTTACATTATTTCTAGTATAGGTATAGCCCTTGATTTACAACCACATCTGGGACCAGAAATTCTGTTGCTAAGCAATGCAGTTGTTCAGGGAGTTGTGCCATATTTTACTACCTTTTTTTGCCACTGCCCCATTAAGTGAATCACATTGTTGTTAAGTGAATATGGCTTCCGTGATTGATTTTGCTTGTTGGATGTTTTGAAGGTTGCAGATGGTGATTACATGACCCAGGGATACTGCAACTGTCATAAATACATACCAGGTGCCTGAATTTCGATCACATGGTTTAGTGTAGCAGGTATGGCTAGAAACCGGGAGACTGTGAATTCTAATCCTGCCTTAGCCATGAAAGCTGATTGAGTGGCCAGTCCCTCTGTCTCCGCCCAACTCACCTCACAGGTTGTGGTTGTTGTGGGGAAAATAAGAGGAGGAAAGTGTGTTGGATATGCTTGCTGCCTTGAATTATTTACAAAATAATAAAGGTGGGATATATACATAATAAGTGACCACAGGGACACTGTGACAGTCATAAGATACTTTTTCAATGGCACTTTAACTTTGAACGGCCATTAAACAAATGGCTGTCAGTCGAGGACTTTTGTAAGCGTTTGTAGCTGGCGTATGCTACCATTTTTCCATAGCGACAACATTCCCTCGGTTGCCGTCTCTCAAAGGCTCCGTGGTAACCCCAGCTGAGGAAAAGAAAAGATGGGGCAGTGCTGCTAGAAACAAAGTATCTGGGGCACTGATTGTCTAGCACCCTTTATATATTCTTTTAATTATATTCTCTTCTCCTTTCGGATATCCTCTTCTTTCTTTGTGAAACAGCAGTCTGTGAAGAGCAACCTATTATTCCCCAAAGTCTGGCCTGATCTTTTGCGGAAAATTAGGCCGAAAACTACAACTTGCCTATCCTTGATTTTTAGCATGGAAAATATTTTCCCTTTTGATAGTTTTTAATAAGGTGGATTTGTGTGGCATTATGTTATAACTTCCAATAATGAGATGAGATATTTGGTAAATAAGGGCCAAGATTACCTCATACTGTAAAATGGTAGGTCTGTAATCAGATAACATCACCATTCAAAACTGCTGTGGAAATATCAGCTCATGAAGAAACAAGAGTTAGACTAGGGAGCAATATGGTGTCTTCTTGTTTGTTTTTAATATGTCATGAGTTTCTGCAACAGAACTTAATTAATCTTTATATGCCATAAGATTCTGTAGCACGACTGTCCCTCTGAGGCCTTTATGATATATGTGGTAGTCCTCCAGTGATTTCTGGATTGCTATATTTATGATCATTATTGTGATCATAAATAAGATCACTATATTTCTGTGTTTGTTTCCTTTGTGCTACAGTTGACTTTATCTAGCTAAGATCTATGCAGCCAAATTCTGTGCACACTTATTTGAGGATGCCTATATATTCTGTGTACAACAGGATTTACTCCCTGTATCTCAGTGAGAAGCAAGATGTTATCCCTATTCAGAAATGTTCAGAATGACAGAATACAAAAAAAATAAGGTGAAAATGTTAAAGTGAGCATTAAAATAACATTGAGCACTTCAGAAACAGAGTAGTCACATTTATTTTCTGACAAAGCGTCAAGGTGGAGTCTTCAAAGCATGTAACCACATTCAGTCTTCTACTTTTTTTCCTCACCCACTTTAAAAGAAACAAATTTTTAATGCATTTCTTTCCACAACTGGAAAAATTAGAATCACGTTGCAACAATAATTTGGAGTCCAGTGGATCTTCAGCTTCCTTTTTCTTACAGTGGGGCCTCTGGCTTTCCAAAGATAGTTTTACTACTAGAATTCTTTTACTTCACAAGGAAATATGAACAATTCGACAGGCACTGAAGGAACTTCTTAGGGACTATAAGATTACCTGTTGAAACCTCTTATGTTTGTTTCCTGATGTCTGATGTTTCCTGCTGTGGTGGTTCTACATTTTCTATTTCTTTCTCCCACATCTTTTCTGAAGAAAAGTAGTACATGCTTGAGTGAACAGAAGCTGTATTTTGTAAAACAAACTTAGGAAGTTTCTTTTAAAAATAAATTGCAAATGATGTATAGGAAAGGTGTGAAAATTCACTTTCCTTCACAGGAGTCTGTTTTCTCTAAAGGTAATAGAGTAAGTGTGTGTTTTAGATAAAGGTTTTTCAGTTGTGTCATAACAATCATTAGATGCAAGAAAGGGTAATGAAAGGAATAAAGTGGTTAGAGCAATTTCCTTTTATACTTCAATCGATTTCACTGAAGAGAGGTAGGCCAATTGGGGTGTTATCTTCAAGTTTTCCAAAAATATACATGTTGAGGAAAATGATAGCTATGTTTGGCTTTCCTGTAATCTTACAATTTGAGGCTAGCTATCTAGCTGTCTTGATTCCTGAAACAACGTGTATAAGTGCACACAAACACATATTCTAGATAAGTATTCAACCTCCATGTAACAAAATCTATCAGAAATACACTCACTGGAAAGTTAGAAGGTCTCTGTTCTAAGACCTGACTTATACAAATGTTAAGTCGATTTTAAAAAGCAAAAAGTCCAAACCTTAGTTTTCCAAACAAGCTACTGTTTACATCCATATCTATCTAGATTTTGAGTTTGTTATTAAGGCTCTCTGCCCTAAACATAATTTGTCTGTAATTGGAATTTGGATGTCACACTTATACTCAGTTAATTTATGACCTAGCATAATGACAAAACACATAGCAGTTAGATTCTAAGCATAAAACAAACCGTAGTATAGCTTAGCATTATGTATGAACCAAGCCTGTGTCTAAATATTATGGTCCCTCTCATGTCTCGGAGATAAATTTATAAAATGGAACAGAGTTTTTATTAAATGTATATTTAAAAGCGCACACCATTTTCTGTGATACATGAATGAAACACATTCTAAATGCCTCCCATTCCTGCAGGAATATCTCTTGCAAAATTCAGATATAAACCCTTCCGTAAGGAACCGTAGTGGCACAGTGGTTAGAATATAGTATTGCAGGCTAATTCTGCCCACTGCTAGGAGTTCGATCCTGACCAGCTCAAGGTTGACTCAGCCTTCCATCCTTCTGAGGTCAGTAAAATGACCCAGATTGTTGGGGGCAATATGCTGACTCTGTAAACCGCTTAGAGTAGCCGTCCCCAACCTTTCTAGTTCCACAGACTGGCAGCAGCGGCAAGGAGGGAGAGGATGGTTTCTCATCTGCCACTTGTGCAGCCCGGTTCCCAATGGGTCTCAAACCAGGGGTTGGGACCCTGGCTTAGAGAGTTTTGTAAAGCACTATGAAGCGGTATATAAGTGTTAAGTGCTACTGCTGTTGCCTCCATGTTCTTTGGTGCTGCATCCTTCATGATGCTAACTAAAGCATTTGCTGTATGGTTACAGTCACCAAAAGAGAGAGGCCTGTGGCCACTTCTAAAATGTTTTTTACTATGTCAGTTTTAAAATGTAACATGTTTTCACCATAAAACAAAAGATGGTGGGTGGGGAGGATTAATGAATTAATGCCATGTTTTTTAATGCCAGGTGGACCTGTGCTTCTGATGTTTTCAATATTTTCAGTGTTTCTTATTCTTGCTATTCAAATGCACATAGTATACCTTTTACCTTTTCTCCCTTGGTAGAAGCTCTACAAAACAAGTCGGGTAATGCAAGATAGAATTATGGAATTGCTAGCAACTGTGGAGAATGAAGACGTGATTACAGAACTCATACAAATGAATGAAAATCTAAATAATGTCTTACTGGGACATGAAAGGTATTATTACTTACTGTTATTAATGTTATATATGTAGTCTGCTAACAAATCATTGTACTTTCTTCATGAACAGCATATATCTTATTTACTTTCTCCTTCTACCCAACAAAGGGGTGAAGGAATTCTGGATCATAAATTAGGGACAGTTCATAGAAATAATAAATGAATAGGTTATGTTCTTTGTATTGGACAAGTATGAAGCCTAATAAATGGAATTTGAGTATAGAACAAACTTCAGCCTTTTTTGAGAAGCATATCACAAGCAAGAAGCAAACATGGCTCCTTATCAAAAGTTCAAATATCTATAAATAGGTTAAACTATCATATTATTTTCCTTGCTGAATTGCTTGTAAAAAATGACTATAAAATAACATCATCTGTAACTATAACACAATGTTCAGAGGCTGTAAGATGAATCAGATATCAGCTGTCGCACATTTAGTACAAAAATTGTACACTCATTTAATCAAGCCAAGGGTTGACCACTGATATAACTGTGAAGATATAAACTCTCTTTGTTCTACTATTATGGAAGACTGGAATAAGATGTTAAGTACTACTGTGTATCATATTAGTACTATATCAATAAAAATTGCTATACCCTTCCTATTAGAATACATGTAAATACTAGAGGGTTGTGGAACGTCTTTTGCAATGCAGGTAGTCCTTGCTTACCAAGCACTCGTTAAGTTGCCCTTTAAAGTTATGACAGCATTGAAAAAGGAGACTCCTGCTTGGCTGTCAAAGCTGCAGCCATCACAGTATCCTTACAATTTGGGCATTTGCAACCTGTGCACATTTACTATTATTGCAGCGTCCTGTGATCATGTTATCAGCATTTGCGACTTTCACAGCCAACTTCTGACAAGCGAAGTCATTGGGGAAGCTGGTGGAAAGTCTTAAGTCATGTGACATTCCATTCAATGAACCACAGTTATTCTCTTAACAATTGCAGTTGGAATTGTCATAAGTCGAACGAAATCACATGACATTTCACTCTATGACTATATCACTTTGTAATGAAATTGCCAGTCCTAATTGCACTTGGTAAGTGAAGACTGCCTGTATCAAAAAAAAAAAGAGGTTAGAATCTCAAGAGACTGAATTTACATCCAAAGTTCAAACTGGAGCAATCCAGTACATTTAAATATAGCCTGAGATTTCCATCCAAGGCTGTTTAAATATATTCAACATTTTTTATCCTACGAAGTTTTCTTTTTTAGTTAGATTTGGAAGGTGGTTTCAGTTTTATGAAGATCAGTTACTCTGGGACATGAGTATTGAGAAGCTGAGCAGACACTAATTGCCTGACTCATTTGTAAACACAATTTCCTTTGAAATAGAGTTCAAATTGAAGAACAAAAGATTCTGGTTACATTTCAAAATAACAGTAAAAAGGGGTCTGCCATGAGGTGTGAATGCAACTCTTGATAATAAGAGTTTTTGTTACAAATACTAGGAAAGATACAAATACAAGGAAAACAAACATTTATAAAATTCAAACTGTGCATCTTTCTCTCATCAGGAGATTTTGGTTGGTTGGTTGGTTGGTTAGTTATTTTGGCAGAAGAAGCATCCAACATCTGTATGCGTTACTATAACAAGCACTTGCTTCTGCTAGGCTTCATATAACCTATAGGCAGGGTAATCATTTTACAGGGATTTCAGGGCAGTCCATTATCACCAGAGGAAGGCACTGCATGACCAATATCCACCTATTTGGAACTCAGTCCACATAATCAACCAGATATGTTTTCAGTTACCTTGATCATCAGGAGGCAGGCACTATGTGATTGGTTTGTCCTATTTGGGAGCTTGTTGGTGCAACCTTCCTTTGTCTCTCAAGGCCTCATGTTCTATTCCTATCCTTAAGCCTTCAACCATAAGCCTAAAAAAATAGGTGGAATCAATATGAAAAATTGCAATTTTTGACAGGATTTAGGGATGGCTAACTGCAGGAGGCATCTGGGAGGTCTCCTTCTGTCATTCCTGCCCTTAGGTTTGAAAAAAAATTAAAGTTTTAAATTGTTGTTGAATTCTGGCAGTTATTCTACTAGTTTTGGGTATTAAAATGTTGGGGTGCTGGGCAAAGCAGTATTGCAAGCAATTTGAGCACAACCAACTTCCTACCTTTGCTTTATAGGCTGTTTGTTACTATCCAGCAGTGACATTACTGTACTCTTCACTGTGACACTTGTGTCCCATATTCCAAAAAGCCTCTGTCATGACCACTAAGTTTCCATACATTCTGAATGTTTATGCTGCAAATTCTAGGGGTTCTAGTTTGTTATGTCTCCTTCCACATTAAGAGATGTATAAGGTGTGTTCAGGAAAAATAGTCTCCAAAACTTTGTTTAACCAAGAGTTCTATACCCTTGGAAAAAAAAGAGCAGGAAGATGATACTCTGAAATCCTTGTTTTTCACTTTTGAATCATCTGCTGCTTATAGGAGCACCTACCTGCTGTTGCACAATAGGAACAAAAGAGATTTATATCAGTTGTTCCAGTAATACCTCTAGTTTTGTTTCCTTATAGCATCTGAATATGCTAAGTCATCCCAGACTCCCAAATGTAAAAGGACAGGTATTGCATATAAATATGAAGTCTGCTATTAGTCTCCATATTCATGTGTTTTATGGTAATAAAACTGTCATTGCATTGTTTGAAATTGATTGTATTGATTACACTATTTTTATCTAGGTTTTCTAGAAACAGAGTACGCTTCTGGGAGAATCAGAGAATCCAGAATGAACTTTCAGCAGTAAGTAACTGATAGTCATTTCTGAATATCATTTCATGGTTAATCCTAAAATTTGGAATATTTTTCCCTTCCAAAACTAGGAATGTTTGCAGAATTAAGTTCACTAAGTTAAGCATGGTTTATTCTTTTCTCATCTTCCTATCTTCACGATATTCTAGTTAGTAAAAAAAAAACATTCAGGGAGGAGTGAGGATTTATACAATATGAATCCACTCTAAGCATGATAGGAATGAAGAGCTTCAAGAAAGAAAAGAAAAGAAAAAACATGTTGTGAACACAGGAAAGCAGCTACGGTATTATCATCTGCCTTATCTAAATCTCACCTGGCAGAAGACAATTCTCTTTTGTTCACTCATCTTCAGTGTGCAGTAATCTTCTGGTTGGCATGGAGTCATATGTCATATTCAATATAATTTATGCTTATCAAATAACAGGTAACAAATGTAAAAACTGAGCAAGATTTCTAAAGCGTTCTGAACTGGGCAGGAACCTTCGAAGGGAGTTATTTCGTTCTTGCTCTTGGGGTCATATTTCATAATTTAGGAGTCTTGGCCAATGAATGGATTGTCCTCACCAGGAAGGAGACAAGAGGGATATGCCTCCATTGATGTTCTGAATTTATCAGCAATTTGTGGCATCCACAAATATGAGGACAGGATGAATGGGGATTTTGTTTCTTGTGATTGTGTCCAAAAAGCCTGTGGAAACCTCATGTTCAACATCAGGAATTTCATAGAGACCATGCTTTTTCATATTTATTCATTTGATTTGATTTTTGATGCTACCCGACTCCAGCTGACTCTAGGTGGCTTACAGGGTTAAAAAGATTTTTAAATAATACAAAACAACAAATAAATAAGAATATAATCAAAATCAATCTCCTCCCCAAATTACAAAACAGTTACAAAGTGACAAACCCACATATCTGAAGCAGGTCTGTTGACCCTACCCTGATGCCTGGAAGAATAGCCAGTTTTTCATATAAAATCCCTAGAAGTGATAAGTATTTTGGGTAGAGATATAGCAATGTGGTGATGAGACCAAATATGATTGTCATCTGAACAAGATAAGAGTATGAAGATGATGATCAACAATACTTGAAGGTTGTAACAGCTCAAAAAACCATAAATATGAATCCTACAAAGTGGCTGTTCTTTAACTGATCCTTAATTCCAAGAGTTAGAGGCATAACCTGTTGTGCTGTCCCTCTCATACATACACATACACACACACCACAGGTGTAAGGAATTTTTATTAAGGCTTCCAAACCTGAATTGGTATTCCCCAGCAATTCCCTGTGCCAGCACCAGCTCAACCCCAATGAGTCTCTCAGGCTAGTCCTCAAGGCAAAGACAAGTCCAGTCCACTAGGCCAAAGCAAGTTCCCAAGACAAAGGCAAGTTCCAAGACCAAAGCAAATCCACAAGCAAAGACAAAGCAAGGCAAAGGAAACAGCTGGAGACACAGTCCTAAGTTCAAGGCAAAAACACACAAGAAGACAACAAACACATTGTTCCCATCATCATCTCCATTTGTTTGCTGTGCTAAATAGCCAACTTCTGGTGCAGTCTGTCAAGAAGGGCAAGGCTGCCTCCTCATGAGTAATGTGGCTGACCTTAGCTACTCCTGCCTTTTCTCTGCCCTACCTGTTCTTGGATCAGGTGCAGAAGGCAGTTCCACTTCCTCATTGCTGACTGGCTGCAGTTGTATACTTTCCCCACCTGAAGCCAAAGGGATGTCCTGCTGTGGCTGTGCTTCAGCCAAATCAGTCTCAGATGGCTGCTTGGAGCCATTGACCAACTCTCCTCCTAAGATGAATTAGAGATCCTTGTGTTAACCATCACAAACTCCTACATTACTTGGGAGCTGGATATCTGAAAGATTGCCTCAAGAAGAACTGTATCAGCTTACCAGGGACCTTAAATCCTCCCTTCTCATCATGTAGAAAAATATAGCAATCAGTTCTACTATGAATGTGCAGTGTTCTCTTCTGAGAAGTATTTCTAGTCCCAATTCAAAATATTTTGAGCACCAGGACCTTTTGCTAGAAATTCATGAAAAGTGGAATTTGCTGTCCTGTTTTTTAAATCTTGTATTATTTGATCTACCCTTATTGAAGAAGGGCTGTTTGTTTTAGTGTTATTACCGTAAATGCACTATGGCTTATATCAGGTGGGATGCAAATTGAATAAGTAATGAGTATGTAAATAATCACTGACTTCAAGAGATCCTCACTGCCTACAAGATGTGTTTCAATGAGAGATTGTTGCAGTTAGAGGTATTTAATATGGGCTCAAAGGCAAAGTAGGCATCATGTCTAACAACTTTGTTTAATTTTAAGGCCAGTGGCAACCAACCATCTGCTCCTTCCTGTGATTTGCTTGACCTTGAGTCATGCCTTCCTACTGCTGTGCCAAAGCCTATGAGAACTGACCTTCCCCAGTCTTCACAATTAAGTAAGTAAAATATATAAACTCCAATATTTTAACAGAATTCTAGAAACTATGTAAGAAAAAAATGTGTTCCACCTTGCAGATTTGTTTGAGAACTGTGCTAAATGTAAATATATTTTTAAACATAATTTTAAATGTGTTTCAAATAAAGGTGGTGGCTTATCTTCCTATCCGTATTTGAGATTGTTTCAAATGCATTTCAGCTACCAGAGAAATTCTGCTGAAATTCAGAGCAGTAGCAGTAGATAAGCTGGTTAGCTGAATTTCTTTAGGGGTTGTTGGTTTGGAGGAGCTCTGTCCTCTTCCTGGCATGGCAGCAAGAAGATAGATTGCTCTTGAAGTTGCACACAAAGGTAGCAGAAATGTTGACTGTTACACTGCCTAGCTCTAGGCTTATGGGATGCCTATCCCAGTCTAACATGTCAGGTGTATAGGTAGTCCTTGACTTAACAATATTTTGTTTAGTGACCATTTGAAGTTACATTGGCACTGAAAAAAGTGACATATGACCATTTTTCATGCTTAAGACCACTACAGCATGATCCCATGGTCACGTGATCAAAATTCAGACACTTGGCAACTGACCCACATTTATGATGGGTGCAGTATACCAGGGCCATGTAATCACATTTTGTGACCTTCTGGCAAGCAAAGTCAATGGGGAAGCCAGATTCACTTAACAACTGTGTTACTAACTTAACAACTGCAGTGATTCACTTAACAAATGTGGCAAGAAAGGTTGAAAATGGGGCAAAACTCACTTAACAAATGTCTTGCAACAAAAATTGTGGTCGTAAGTCGACGACTACCTCTATAGCCAATGTGATGATCAATTTTCAGATTATTAAGAATTAAGGTGATGATTAGTTTTGTTAGTGAAAACACTTACTGTTTTCTTATCAACATAAAAGGAGAGAGAGAGAGAAATAGAGAGAATATGACTCTGCTGTAATATTTGTTGAGATATATTGACTATAGATTGAGAAGAATTTCAGTTGTATTATGTAACCTAACCCCATTTTTTAATAAAGTATTGCTAAAGAGATGGTTAGAATCATGCTGGGAAAAGAAATTACTTTGGCTTGAGGCAGAGGCCAAGAACCTTACAGCTAGATTACACAGAATAAATTAATGAAGGTAATATACTTTGCAAGCTTTGTAAAAAAAGTTGCTGTAAAAATTTTAGCATCTGCATTTAACAAAGCAATCAGGCAATAGCTTGCATAGTCTACAGATTTTTTTTCCTGGCTTTAATATTACAGTTGTATCTGGAAGAGCAGTCTGCTTTGAAAAAATACAGGCATCTGTGCTGCCTTCCTCCGCTCCCCTCTGATTCTTTGCCCCAGTGTCAGCACAACAGAGTTGCCAATAAAGCTACAACCTTGAAACAGGTGTGGGAAGAGATGGGAGGGTAACAGAGGAGGGGTGCATTTGGAATCTCTACAGCTACCAGCAGAGAAAAGCAGCCAACTAAAACAAGGTGTTTTTGCTTCAAAGGAAATGGATGGTCCAGAAGAAAAAGAAGTATAGAGCCACAGCAAAGCAATTGTGCTTGGAGTTTGTCAGAGAGGATTTTCAGATCCTGAGCCTAGCCTTCCAGGGTCCCTCCATCCTACTCCAGGCACCCTACACTCTGTATTTGAGTCTATGTTTACTTAATGACCCACACAATTGCTTAATGATTGCAACTGGGAGTGTCAGAATTGTTAATCAAAGTAGTCAACTGGGCAATCATATGATATCTCACCCTGACTAACTGAGATTCTGGTCTCAATTTATGGTTGCAAATTGAAGACTACCTATAACAGTAATAAGGAAATATTGTAGTAGTAATTCAATAGTAGTATAAAAGAGTATAGTAATTGTTATAGCAATAGTAATTAGTATAGTAATATAAAAAGAATAGCAATAGAATAGAAGATAGTATAGAAGAGCAGGTAGAGCTGGAGAGGGTCAAGTGAAGCACGATATCAGTTTAGAATCATTATGTTCCCACAAATGTTCCAAGTCCAACCCCTCTTAAATTCTGCTGACCTATCTGACTTATCTGCAACCAATTTAGCAGTGAACTTTAGTGGACTAGATTCTTCTGTAGATTTGAGCAATACATCTTCTGAACTGTCAGTTAACGTATGGTCCTGATCCTTTGTGCCTGGCAGATAGAGACAACAGAAAGCACTCACAAATGTAAGGTTTACATTTCACTTTTATATCTTATATGTTTTTTTTCCAAAATAAAACTTCTCCCCAACCTGTCCAGGTTCCAGTGCTTTTATGGCTCTTTTGACTCTGGGTCAAGGTACTGTTTAAAAAAGAATCTTTGTATAAGTTTCATAAAAAGAAGTAGATAGAATATCAGTCAAAAATGTTTGATTATGTACCTTCACATTATAGGAGAAAAAAAAAGGACATGTTAAAAAAAACCCTAATATCATTCTTCAAGAAAAATGTTTGAACTACATGCTTTCCCTGTTTTCATGAATTTAATATTATATATATATATATATTAATTCTTGTAGTAATAACTGAGCCACCATATTAGCAGTTATCAGAGTCCATCTAATTGGGACTACAGAATCTAATATAAAAAATATATTTTTTAAATTAAATCTGAACCCTGTATATACCCTGAGAATTGTTGAAATACAGGAATAATATTTTATTGCTGCATTTCTTTCAGCCTTGAAGCCAGTGTTTTATAAGTTTTTGCCCTCATTTCCAATAATTCTGTTTTAATAATTCATTTTTATTAATGATTTAATAAGTATTCAGTATCTAAATCAGACAAAGAAATGATCTAGTTTCAATTTACCAGATACAAACAGTTTATAAAGTTCCTGAGTAGCATTTCTCACATAGGCACTTAATTTTTAAGTAGAAATAAAATTTGTTAAATCTTTTCTGCGATCAAGGCTGTCAATTTTGCCATCTCCGCCAATTCCACCAGCTTTACCATCCATTCTTCCATATTTTTAAGTTCTTCCAACTTTGAACATATAAAAGTCTTGCTGCCGTTATATACAAAATGAACATTCCATAAGAAGTTTTTATTTGTTGGTCCACTAAGTCCCAAAGAATTATCTCTGATTTCAATTGTATATTTACTTTGAAAAAAAGTCTGCATTGTTTGTCCTCAGTTTCCATTTTTAATAAAGGTTTGTACATCTTAGCAATAATATGATCATTGTTTTACAGAGTCCTACATCAAATTCACTTTCAACTATTTCACATTCACATTTCTTCTTATCCAACTTAAATCTTTCCATTAACTGAGTATCGGAAAACCAGTGGCATGTAAAATTTTTAAACTCCATTTTCCCATTTTTAAATTTAATTCTCTTTGAGAAAAAAAAATCAACAAATCAGCATAGGTTAATTATTTTTATTTAACTTTTATTTCCCTTCTAAAAAAGGCTTCTTGGGGTATGACTAACATTAAAATCCACATTCAATTTGACTTTATCATATCAGAAATAACCATGCCATCCAAACCTTAAGTCATGTTCTTCCAATGCCTATAGTCTCCTATTTCTTAAAATCACCCACTCTTTCATCCAAACGAGACAACAAACTGAAAAAAAGAATTTCACGTTTGGTAACCCTAACTACCCCTCTTTCTTTAATATCCTATAGGAGTTTATATTTAATTTGTGAGTTCTTGCTTTGCCAAACAAATTTAGAAATATATTTTGCCATTTTTCTGAAAGAAAAATAACATTCAAGGTCAGGGGTATCAAACTCAATTTTATTGAGGGCCACATCATGGTTCTGTTTGACCTTGGGGGGCTAGGGTAGGTGTGGCCAGCATGACATCACTCATGCTGAGATGCACCTGTGGTGGCCTGAGTGCTCTGCCAGGGAACACAGGCTCCCAAGCTCCGTTTTCAGCTGGATGGATGGCCTCCTGTAACCCTCTGCCAGTGAAAATGGAGTTTGGGAGGGCTGCGCATGGTCCTCCAGAGCTCTGTTTTCACTGGGAGAGGCACTGTGGGCTGGTCCTTCGCTGTTTCCAGGGTGGCCCCATGGGCCAGATCTAAGCACCCCGCAGGCCGGCTCCAGCTCCTGGGCCTTGAGTTTGACACCCCTGTTCTAGGTAAAACATTCACCTTGATCACAGAAATTCTTCCCAACAATGACAATTGTAATTTTTCCCATCCCATTATATCTTTTTTAATTTCATTCCATACTTTAATATAATTATTCTGATATAACATTTAACTTTTTTCTCAATTTTGAAATGAGATTTCTTCATCAGAACATTTTGTTCTGGTGCAGCCATATTTTTAGCCAACCTCTTTATTTTCTGTGTATTAATCTTAAAACCAGCTAGCACATCAAAATCTTTCATTTTTTTCCCCATCAAAAATTCAATTCCTTTTAGAGGGTCCTGTAAGATTAAAACCGAACTGTCAGCAAAAGACTGTCAATTTGAAAGTCTCATTTTAAAAAAAAATTAAACCCATCATCTTCTCATCGTTTATGTTTGGTGGCGACGCTATACAGCTGAACAGTTTTGGAAAATAATTTACAAAGAATGAAACCAATTCTAAAAGTTGAACTTTCTTTCTATTTTTTTTTAAACCCATACTAAATTTTACATCCCCACAAGGTACAATGAATTTACTACTGTAAGGACATTTCATATTTCTCACTGGAAATAATGTACAATTCCTTCTGTAGAAGAAAGTAAATAAATTGTATAAATATGCCTCAATGTCTGAAATAACTTCATATTTGAAAAACAAAATTGTCCCAGAATTTAATTCATAATGAGAGACATTTTTGGGCTATAATTTCATACATGGACTTATACCACATCCAAAATTGGGTTTCTCTTCTGATAAAGTTAAGTCAAGACAGAGCTTTGTCTGAGAAAATGCACACTACTGTAACTTCCTATTTTGTTTCATACTTTATGTTGCATTGATTACTGTTAATAGTGGTATAATAATTTATCCTTAATAATAAACCTGAAAATTTTAAAATAACACAAGATTTGTAGCTGTGTAAAATGAAACTAATATAATATTAAAAAAATCCCATCTAACCATTTCAATTGTATTTAGTTTAACAATGTTTCTAATTTTCTTGTTTATTATGTTCAGGACTGTGTTTTTGTCTCATTTTCCTTTACTTGTACTTTTCTTTCTTTCTTTTAAAATGTATATTGAAATACTTTCAGTAGCCAGACAAAATAAACAAATATTATATTCAATAAACTTTTAAAAAATTAACTTCATTTAACCTTAAAAATAAATGAAAAGTGAAACATCTTCAAGTAAAACAAAGAAAGTCCAGTTGCCTTTTGAAAAAAAGAAAAAACACCTTTGGAAACAAGCATGACTGAATGACTGAGAATCTCCTTAGATAACTTTAAAAATGCAATGTTTCACAATAAAATTCTTATGTATTTTTAAAATTCCAAATAAAACCCCCCAATTAAGAAAGTAAAATGAAATAATATGAATTAGAATTTTTAAAAACCCTGCAAGTGTCTAAATTTTGAAGAGACATACCAAGCTGCAGTATGAAAACACCCAGGTAAAAGAGTTACTCGACATTCCAATCTACAATCGGATTGATGAAGTTACTGAATTTAAACAAAAATACTATTTATTTCCTTTTTCTGAACAATATGCATGGGATTCCCAGCTGCAACCTGATGAGATCACTTTCACAATCTAGGACAGTATATTTCAACCTAGTAACTCTTGCCCATGCTGTCTGGGGAATTCTAGAAGTTGAAGTCTACACATCTTAAGGTTGCTGAGGTTGCGAAACATTGAACTAAGGTTAAGCAAACAATTGCTGCATGAAGGGGAAAAACATTTGTCATCTGCTAGTAGATTAACCCTACAGGATTGTTTTTGTTGATTTTTGAGAAAGCTGAAATTAACATTTAGTAGTTGCAATTCTTGGATTACCCATTTTAGGATCAGTGAAATTCCCCTTCTACACAAAAATGATATGAAATCCAATTCTGTCAAGTACAGTTATTACACACTCAATGGTACACTGGTCTAGAATTGTAATTAAACTGCAAGTTTCTACACAATTTCCTGATTGTGGAGGAAAAGAATCCTATGGTTTCAGTTCTATATTACCTGAATGTTAAGAAATGGCCATCATTTCAATTTTCCTGAAAAGAAGAAGCACCAGTCTTTGTATTTTATCAGTAGTCACAATTCAAACACTTAAAAATATGACAATGTTCTCATGGACTTGGAAGACAGCTTTCCTATCAAAGCAAGGAATAGGCTTTGGAGTAATCATGACAGAAAACAATCCCTGAGTTGTTGTAAAGAGTCCCTGATGATACCTACAAGGACTTTTAGTACAATAGTATATTCCACCCTTTACTACTCAAACCTTCATTTTAGGCTTAATTGACATGAAGGGATTCAAGGGTCCACAAAGCATTTTTATGTCATTCAGAATTAAGGTTCAAGCTGTCTTTGCTGCATCATGTTCTTTACTGCCAGATACATTTTTTATGTAAAGCATTCTCTTTCCAAATTTCTGAGATATATTCACGCATCTGAGATATATTCATGCATCCTTTAAAATACAAAACAGATTTTATCTTCTGATGTTCTACCACAGGGAATGCATTGCATCTGGAAACTTGGTCAAGTCATGTAATAGTCTAGGAGGAATTTCTTCTGAAGATGTGATGGATGCAGGCTATCTAATCCAAGTTGGAAGCATGATCAACAAAAGGGTATGATCCAACCTGGTCAAATCCAGAATGAGATTTGGAATTTAAACTGGGTCTTTCTTCTTTCTATTGTCTTATATGGGAAAAATACTGTATATCATAAACATTTTCAAAATATTTTGAGCAGTATGGGTTGAAACTCTGAGAAAAACTTTTATGAAAATGAAGTGGAAATAAAGCTTCTGAAATGTTAAAAGTGGTAGAATTTAGAGTTATGTTCATTTGAAAATTTGCTTTTAAAAGTATGGTATACCTAAGTATCTTGCTGTGGGTGTCAATATGATGAAATTGATAGCACTATTATGCTTGTAGTTCCAAAGTATCATGATAAATTTCATAGGAAGATTTCCCACAAAATTTTAATCCTCCTGAAGATAATCCAGTTCTGCCAAGGAATGGTTGTCTGATTGCAGAGATCAATTTAAGAGCAAACTGATACTTATTAAATTCTCTTTCTCTTCAGTATATTACGGTATACAAGTAGCTTTTGTTCCTGTTTCTATTATAGCTGCCATATTGGTAATTTATGTTTATTTTTCTTTATCTTTCTAAATAGACCCAAAATTGGAATGAAGTTTGGATTGTCCAATTTATCTCAGGGAAATGAAAACCTAATTCAACCTAATTCACCCTATTCATGGGTGTGAATTATCATCATCTCACTGCTAGGTGAGAATTCTGGGAACTAGTTTAACACACCCTGAAGTCATTTGTTTATGAAGGTCCCTTCAAAATCTTGTTAAATGGACTTGAACAAAAGCTAACCTAGAAACGAAATGGAAGTAAATAGCTTTAAGGCCAGACTGTTTACTTTAACAGGTTTCAGGGTTATAACGTAAAGACTTAATTTAGAAAATATATGTGGTAATATTGAACCAATTTTATAAAGACATACTGTAAATTATCTGATTTTTGCAGAAACAATAGTTATTAATGTATCAGAACATATGGTGATTTTCATTATTATTAATGGAAGGTACTGAAAAAAAGTACAGAAATAGTTTTTATAGTACAAATGGAGCTCTTTTTCCATGATTTGCATTTGAATGTAATTCATTTATATATTGCAAAGCAAATAAGTATCCAAGGTTTGGATGCACAGATCAGCCAGAAATTGAAAACAATTGGCAGTAAGTAATCAGAAACCCCAATCCATCTACTGTAAGTTTGAGTTTTTGTTTTTTCAGTCATGATTAAGGGAGAATCATTACTTGCTAGCATTCAATGACACCCAGAGAAACATTTCCTGCTACCTGAATTCAGTTTCAAAATGCAATTTATTTTATGTCTGGATGTATTAATCTACTAGTTAGCACTAGTCTGGGAACTGAGAATTCCCACTGATAACATGCATGATAGATGAGTCACGCTTGGTCATTTTAAAGCTGAATTTATCCTTTGACTTATTATAGAGATATTACATGCAGATTACCATATCAGGTGCCTCAGCCTCAATATTGACACTAGCCTTACGGCTGTGTGGCTCTGCATAATTTTCTAGTATTATTTAACCTAATTACAAATATTGTGTTTGATTTTGTGTGGTTAAATTTGTCCTTAATTTTTTTTTTCCTCAGGGAAACTAGAACTTGCTGAAAATACAACTTTTAATATATTGTTGAGTGAAAAGTAACGCCTCCAACTATATCACATTATTATAAACATGGATATTTTAATAAATGAAGCAGAAAATAATCCTTGAAAATTAGATACTTTATCTGCATTTACTTTTCCACATAATCACCATCATTTGCTACACACTTTTGCCAATGATAGACAAGATTCTTAAAGCCATCACAAAAGCACCCCACACTTAGTTTCTTCAACCTTGTCCTGGTATTCATTTCCACCTCGTTTGAGTCAAACAGATTCCCACAAATGTATTACTTTAATTTTTGACAAAAGTGAAAGTCTCATGGTGCTAAATCTGGACTATAGGGTATATGAAATAAGATTGTGAAATCCAACTTCACAATTACCCGTTTGGTAGTTCATGAGGTGTGAAAGCTAACATTAAAAAGTTGCAACAAAATGTCTTTTTCCTTCTGGACTAATTTGAATCATTTCAAAGTTATGAGTGCTACGGTGTAGTACTACAAGTGGTGCTGGATTCAATGACACTCATGTAAATAACAGTTTTTATTCCCGAAAAACATGAGTTTTTGTGCTGGAGTCTGGATGTTGGTTTTGTTGTTCAGATGATACTTTGTGATGATATTCAATGGACTGATTTTTGGGTTAGGGTTCACATTTTGTTGACTGTCACAATGCTATTAAAAATTGCTCACTTAATTTCTCTAGGGTATGAACCAAAACTTGAATATTCCACTAATAATAAAAAAAAATAAGTTTATACTCTTTTTTAAAGGTAACCAAACTTTCACAGAGATGAAGGGAAGGAAGGAGTAATTCCAGGTCTTTAAAAGCTTGGAAACCTGAAACCATGACTCGAGAGCATAAAACAAAAAACAGAAAGAGGTCCTGCTCAGAGGAAGATAAAGAGCAAAAGGGGCTACAGATAAAATAAGTTCAGGCTTATACCTTACTTTGATACTGAAGGCCTTTATACACAAACACCATAGCTCTGTGATTTATCAATAATCGATGATTCTGTGGAAGGTCCAGAACAGTCCAAATTACACTGTTTCATAAACCAGGGCAAAACTAGAGACCAGGGATGTCAGCCAGGAGACTATTACAATAATTGAGAAACAATCAAGGAAGACACCAACAGAGCTGCAGTCTCCTCCAACAGAACCTCTCACTCCCAGAACTCTCATCTGCTTTATTTATTCCAAGGAATCCTTCCCAAGTTGCTGGTTTCCAAAACTGTGGGGACATGCTCATGTCATCCATAGATAAAAACTGTGTATAAGCACACTTATGGGTATTTCATAGTCAAATATTTAATCAAATTTGATTACTATGTTTTAAAATGTTAGTGTGTGTGTGTGTGTGTGTATGATTGCACACAAACACACACACACAAATGTTCAAAGTAGAATGTAATGCTGCTATGTATAGATATAAAAAAGATTTGGAAAGATTTGTAAGGTTGTATGGACATGTTGTGCAAAACGGTAATTCTCAATTATCCTCAAAATGATGAAATCTAAGGGTATACTTTGACTTTTCTCCCAAGTGCAAACTGCTACTGCTTGTAAGATGATTTTAAATATCAGAAACTTTGTAAAGTAGGTTTGGGGATGTCATTCAAAGATGTAAAATTCTTCAGGGCACAAGTGAGCCTTTCTGCATTGTGAACATAATTTTGTGCATAAACATTGTACCTTTGGAAATGTTCATTTTATAGAAAACTATGCTAGCACACGATGGCTTTTTCAAAAACTGCTCTTGAAACTCATTTCATTTTCTCTTTATTTAGGCATCATTAAAATGAGAGCATATTAATTAACATTCTTTGCTGTTTCTTAGTCTAGACATGCAGAAAGAGATGGACAGAGATGAAATAATACATAATTTTCTGGAACTATTTCAGCCCAAAATTTAATTTGTTCTAACTTAAATCCATGTTGGGAAGTATTAAAATTATGCCTTTAAGATACAGTATCTTATCATAAAGGATAGGAAAATCCACCATCCGCTCACTTTGTCTCCTTCTGTCTCTCCATATTAGCATCACTACAGACTTTGAGTGATATCTCCTAGCGTCTTGAACATTCATCAAAAGCTTCTATGGGTGGAATGGGAAAGTGGCGATGATTCTCTTTCCCGCACTGCAAATATTATGCATTCCCAAAATTTTCCCAGAAGGGTTATTTAATTGCAGATGTTGTTTGTGTGTGTTTGTGGGGAGAAGCTAAACAGAGAGAGGACAGCATGGGATCAATTGAAACCATATCTAGCCTTTCTAGAAGACTTTAAAGCTTTTACTGCAATGACTCTCCTTCATCCTACATACACACTCACAATTCTGAGTAGTTACTTTCAAAAGTATGTGGTTTTGAACCCTAGTTGAAAAATCTCATGTTAACTGATGTCATCTTAACTGAATAAGATGAAAGACAGTTATCTTCTAAGCTTGGGAAATGCTCTTCCTTTGAGATAGGGGGAGTGGATTTAATTTTGACAATTTTCTCTTTCTGGGATTTCCATGTTTTAGCTGCTGTCCTATTAGCCTGATAGCAATAGCAATAGCACTTACACTTATATACCACTCCACAGTGCTTTACAGACTTTTCTAAGCAGTTTACAGAGTCAGCATATTGCCCCTAAAAATCTGGGTCCTCATTTCACCAACCTCGGAAGGACAGAAAGCTGACTCAACCTTGAACTGGTGAGACTTGAACTGCCAAATTGCAGGCAGCTGGCAGTCAGCCTGCAGTACTGCACTCTAATAACTGCGCCATTGTGGCTCTTATCACTTAATTGATGACTTAATTTTAACAATCAGAAGGTGAGACTATAGTAACAAACAAACTGAAAATGCATATACAAATATATTTTAACCGTAATAGCTAAATTCAATTCAGAGATTGGAATGGTTGCCAGGAAAATAGATAGTTTTGATGCTTAGCTTCTGGTATTTCTGGAAGCGGTGGTCAAGCCATCTAAGAATGATATTAGATCTATATGGAGAAAGGTTAAAAACATGTTTGAAATTCCTCTTTAAATTAATTTAATATAATTATGAATGAATTATATATTTATATAATTAAATATAAATTATAAATTTATATTTAATTTAATATAAATTACAAATAATAAATATTATGTTTCCTTTTCATGGCAAAATTGAGTCTCCTGTTCTTATTGCATTCTTTGTATATCAGCAAATCTAGAGTATTAAAAGATCTTCTGAAACAAATCTGGAAGTTGTAAACAAAGCGACTGCAAGGCTGAGAAAAAGAAAGAGAGCTCCATTTGTATGAATGCAAATCTACTGCAGCCTTAGCTCGTTCTTCTGTCTAATTCCTTTGACAGCCATCCTTAATCTGAAATGAAACTTTTCAGCCTCAGATTTGATTATGTACTTTTGACAACCTAAGCACTTATGTGCCAGATTCATTCCACATGTCTTAGCAAAGGAAGTATAAAGGAATGCAGTGACTTGATAATGAGCTAATCACTGCCACTTCCCATACTGAAAAGTTTCTAACCTAAGACAAATGGAAAAGTAGGGTGGGTATTCTCCATATCTCAGTCAGATCCTATTAGGGTGCTTAGCTTGTTCCTGCAGCTCTGATGTCCAATCTTGGGCAGTTCTTCTGTGCAATCATTACAGTTGACCATTCCTTGTACTTACTAATAAACATCAATCAAGCCAAGCCTGTAGTACCTTCACAAGACTTTTAAGAACAGCAGATAGCTAATAAAAATGTGCGTGCTCTGAATGATAATAAATAAGACTTGAAGAGTTGACTGGGCTTGATGATAAAGCTGCAGACCTTCAGCCATTTCCAATTAAGTAATAATTATTAGAATTGAGAAGACAACATGTAGTCAAGTATTTGCAGGTGATTCCGTATAATTCATTGGCAACTAGACATGGTAAGTGTGCCATAAATCAAACACTAAGTAGGAGATATCAGTAAGCTAAACTCTCTGACCATTCCTAAGTTTTCTCTTATGATTATACTTCTAATATTCTCTGGAATGCAAAGCTGAGAATATTGGAGCAGGAGTTTCCTATATGGACAAATCATTAGGAGCCTTTCCGGTTTCATCCAGAAAACATGTAAATCTCTGTTGCCAAAGTTAGCTGGATGCTATATAACAGGTGAAGTGAAATCCTGTTCACATGTAAGAGATATTTTTGCCTTTCATCACAGATGTGGCAGGTACTGCTATATAGCCATATTTCTATGGAACTTTAGAAATGAATGTAATTTGGGAAAGAGAAAGTGAACTGGTGTTTTCTACCTTACCTTACATTTAAAAAGGAAAAGACATCGTATGAGTCATATACAGCAGAACTACTTCATCAGGTGTCAAACTGGCCCTGGATAGTGACATAAATTCATCCATTCTCCGCCTTTCCCTTTTTATTTATAATCAAAGTTACATGAATAATTCGTGTCCTGATTTCCATTTTTTCTAATCACCAAAATTAGTAACAAATCAAAAATCTGTTCAAGCTCCAATGGAAAACAGATTTTTGCAGCTTTCCATCCCTTTGCCCTCTGACATGACATTTTTGACTGAGTTATTCAAGATTTTTGTGTCATTTTCTCTATATTTTACAGAAGACATTTCCTTTGCAACTGTCATATCTTCATCTTTTCCCGTCCCTCCCCTAGTCCTCACAAAGGATCTGACAAGCAGCAAATTTGGATGATTTCCATGTTTCATATAAACAGGCCACCTTTTTTTACTGGTACTAATGAATGTTTGTGAATAATTATCAGCTAGCTTGCTATCTTGACCAGCCATGGAAGATCTCAGCTCCTCTCAGATATCTGCTTTGGATTTTGTATTTGTCTGTTGCTTGTTTATAAAGTACATGGAGGTCGTACTTTGACCTACTTAGTATCTATGTTGTTGGGGAAGTCTTTGCTGGTAGAAGCAAGGTCAGGCAGCATGGCATCTAAGTGAATGGAGGGCTTCCAAATGTCTGATATATCCCAATCCATCAACATTTCTGAGCCTCTTCCTTGGGCTATGACAAAGAATAGCCCAAGGCTATTCAGTTTAACTCTAGTAAGACTCAGTAGCTTTGAGTTTTAGAATTTGAGAATCTTCCATTTATTAGTTCTTACATATTAGCATTACCCCAGACATCATAGGTATGCAAACTCTTGGCTCAGTGGCCAGGAGGACATGCACAAATACAAAGGGAGGTTATGCTCATAGTCAGCCTTGGTTACATTCCATTTAGAGAATACAACATGTTTCACTTGGAGCTGTTTTTGATTGAGGACCACATAGAAGCTACAGCAGAGTCAGAATACTGTGGCAGAATTATGGTTACATCACAATTTGCCCTTGTAATTCCACTATTTCACAAGCCAGTAGGCTTCCTGGTACAATTTAAGATTCTAGTTATCATTGTCCTTCATTGCACAAAGCCAGGTTATTTGTGGCACTGCCTATTCTTGCCCATCCCACAGGATAGGATGCTCTGGATCTTTTCTGTGAAACAATATTATCATATGGGACTCAGGAGTTGTGATAGCAGCCTTGTAAGATCAACAAATTCTTCCTTTTAGAAGTACTAGAAACTCCACTCTTTTCTTGGCCATTGACCTAGAGGGCAGGGGTGTCAAACACAAGGACCATGGGCCGGATCCAGCATGTGATGTGGTCAGATCCGGCCTGTGGGGCCACCCTGGAAAATGTAAGGGGCTGGCCCACATGGCTTCGGCCCAGTCTACCCAATGCGAAGAGGAAACATCGGGCCAGTGTGGCTTTGACCTGGTCTACCCAATGTGAAGAGGAAACATGCCAGCAGTTTGGGGAGTGGCGTCAAGCTAGTCACACCCACCAAGTCAGCCACACCCACTCAGTCCCTCCCCCCCCCGAGGTCAGCCACAGCCCTGATATGGCCCTCAATGAAATTGAGTTTGACACCCCTGGCCTAGGGTATCAGATGAGCTTGTTCTATATGTATTAAGAGAATGTTTGCAGTTTTTCTCAAGTATGTGTTTCATTACTTATTTTGATTACCTTTTATTTTCATGTTTTTAAATCCAATATCAGCTCCAAGAGATATGGAAGCAAACCAATCACCATACAAATTAATAAAATAAACATCCAGAGAAAGACTGGAAGATTGGGATCTTGATTTGCATGTGGTTTTCTTTAATGCTTAGAAATATCTTTACTCTGTCTAATTATTGCTTTTTATATTTCAATGTTATCATAATTTTAATATTTCCCTTCAAAAATATCTCATCCCAACTGCAGGTAAGCCTAAACCATCAAACATGCAGGTAAGTCTAAACCATCAAACATGCATCAAACTGTATGACTTTCCTGGAATCCAGGAGCTCAGGAGATATTTTGGAAGGAACTTGGATGGCTACAAGGCAGCCAGTCTTCTCACTTGAGAAGAGGCCAAAGTTCAGTCCCTCTCCCCTCAAAAGGTGTACATGAACTCAGCCAGTAATTTATTTTAAGGAGGTGGGATGTCTGACTTCCCTCTCAAAGACTGCTTGGAATCCTGTCTCATGAGTGACGAAAACAGCCCTCAGGTCTCTCCTCCTGGACAGTAAACCAAAATCAACAGGAATTTGAGAGAATTTCTGATAAGTAGATTTAAAGTATGCCCCAACTGGCATAGGGTTCAAAGACTGTCGCACAATCATGGATGTGGTTGGTCTCTTAAGGGTGGTTCCCCTCACTTTTTTAAAGTCTTGTAATTTTTTAACCTTGGTTTTATTCTGGTTTTTTTTTACATTGCTGTTTATATATTTTATGGTTTTTATTTGTAAACTATTCCAAAGTCATTTAGGTGAAATGGGTGATGTAGACATTTGATAAATCAATAGATATTGTAGAAAAGTTAAGAAGCCTATTCAAAAGAAGTCCGGGGGCTGTTATGTATCAAATGCAAACTCTATTTACAATGAAATAAATGTCCAAATTCTTATGCTTTTTTCTCCCATCCCAGCAACCCATGGGTCTAGAAGTGAGTCTGTTTTAAGCAGGAGAGAATAACAATCCAATCCTTCTTTGGGTACCTGCCAGATCTGGTATCCAGCTCTCAGATGGTATCCATCTGCCTGCTTCTGAAAATGTGAAAATTCATTCCCACCTGGCTTCCTGGAAACAAATTCCTGGTGTGAAAACTTTTGAAATCTACATGCAAAGTTCAAGAAGCTTTTTTTAACTTTCATCATTCCCTGCCCCCCTTATTCCCGCCCCGAGTCTTCGGAATGGGGCGGTATATAAATACAAAATAATAATAATAATAATAATTCTGGATAGTCTCTCAGGCTCTAGAGTTTCCTGCTGTGTGAAGAAGATAGTTCTTTGCTTTGTACTTTTGGCTTCCAACTTCTGAAAAAAGGAAGGACTCCACTTCTTTTCAAGGAAAGTATCCTTATACTATTGCAGTAGCTGTATCAGGTATTCAAGCCATATCTGCTATCAAGTCTGCAGTTTGGAGGGGGGAGTATTATCAATAAGAATTACAATCTTGAGACATGTTAAATTCCCAGGTAAATTTTACTGATTTTTTTACATTTGGTAACTCAAAAGCTTGAGCCCAATTCTTTAAAAAATAGCTAAGTGAAAACAGTTTTATTTGCTGTTTCTTATTAAAAATTGTAGGAAAAGTTAAAATACTTTTCGTTCATTTAAAACTAGCCAAAGTTCACTTGAAATTTAACACTGTATCATGGTTTGGCATCACACCAGGGATATTTTGGGGTTGGTTTTTAGAGTAAGAGGTATTTTGAACAATTACAAAATATCTTTAAGAGATATTTAGTTTTTGCAAAAGGATAGATTTTGCAAATGCATAAAAAATAAAGCATTGAAGGATATTGTTAAACTTTTTTTCTTTTTCCAATGTCACTTCGTACTATTTATTTATTTCTTGCTTAACTATGATTTGATTTATTCCTCAGTTTTCTTCACATAAGCCAAAACCTTGAGAGAACTTCCATAGTTCGTTTAGTAATTCTGGAAGTAAATCAGAAAAAGCCAATGATAATTGGGTAAACCTCTATTCATTCTATAATCTGCCACCTATAAAGAAAAGGCAGGAATATTCTTCATAACGACACCTGCCTTACAGTCCTAAGACCCAGATGGCTCCCTCCAGTTAGTTTTTGGAAATTTAGGAAATTTATTAAATTTTAAATTAAAAGAAAGAATAAAATGGGGAACGGGCATAAAGTTCTGTATTAATGCATGAAAATGAACACCATTCATAATTAAGTACATTGATATTAGATGTACTACCTGACTTTTTAGAATGTATACTGGTTACATGGTCATTTCCTCAGATGAATATTAATCACTGCTACTTTATAATAATTTCCAAAGGATAGTTCCATTAGTGTTTTGCAGCAAAAATAATAAATGATCGTGCGGCACCTTAAAGCGTTTCACATTTATTATTGCAAAAGATTTGCAGATCATAGTCCATTTAATGAGCTACAGGGTGTATATGGATTTGATGGACTGAAAATTAATTCAAGAAAATGCATAGCCTATATTTGTTAGTTAACATTGGTACCATAAGACTGGTACATCTTTACAATTTAATACAAGATTAAGAAGTCTAATCCTCCTGTTTTAGGATCTGAAACACAATCTACCAATTACTATCATGCTATATGTACACATTGTTTTAAAAATATATAAGATTAGGGTGACGGTTAGGGAAGTTTTCTGATGTTCTTTGATTACTCTCTTCCTTTGATAAATAAGAAAAGTGTCTGTGAAAATGGATCAAGTAATTAGTGAGCTTCAGCTACTTATTACCATCCAATTTCATAATAATTGCTAGAGGCATATGATGAATTTCATACTTCAATTTTGCTTGTATGTGGCATATATCAGTCTAGAATCCCACTGAGATTTCCAACTGTCTTTATATTGATAGTTTCATCATTCATATTTTATTTATGCACATAAAGTGATCTCATAAATGCAATGCTGTTTTTAATATAATCTTTACGCATACAAATACTGTGATTTTATAGATTAATACAGTATTTGTTATAAATTATGAAATACTTCTAATTACATTCCGATTTGTGTGCAGAATAAAACTCAGCATAATTCTGGACAGAAAGTAAACAAACAATTTTGACATCACCTTCATGAATATAAACCAAGTATTAGAAATCTTTAAAAACATAATTTGAAGTCTGAGGTTGGGGAGATACATTGTGTTAGCAACAAAAGAACCAAATCATAATGTCTCATTTATATTTAATTAATTTATATTTTTAAATAGTAATTTTATTAAAGATTACAACTTGCAACAATAAAAACTAATACCAGCTAAAAAAGGAAAGAAAAAATAGAAGGTGCAGAAAAGAAAAAAATAGAAAAGAGAGAAAAATAAGAATATGAGAAATAGAAAATATTAAAAATGGTAACTTCTCCCTTTTGTCACAAGTATAAACACCTTTAATAATTTATTACTCTTCTCTCAACAAATAATCTCTGGTTCCCTTATCTCAACTCTTCTGATGCCAGCAGAAGTTCATTAAGTCCAGATATAACAACATAGCTATTTGAAGCATGACGAAATAAGCCAATCTTATTTTCCTTCCTTTTACTTCTAACAATCTTGATTTTAGTTCCTTCAAATAATGGACTAGATTTTGATTTTGATTTATTTTTATTTTTTCTTTGTCCCTTCTCACAAAATTCTTCAAAGCTTTAACAAATTTCTTTTGTGAATCTGTTATTGGAAAATTATCTAGATCATTCTTTTCATTTATGTCTCTATATCCTGTTAAATATTAAGACATAAGTCAGTTTCTTTTGTATATCCAGTGTAACACTTCTTTCTAATGTCACTCTAACAGTCTGTCATTTTTAACCTACTTTCAAATAGTTTCAATCATTTCAGATAAATCTTGTCCTGCTTCTATAGCATCTTTTAAACATCTTTTAGCCTATCTATAGAAGCAAACACTCTTAAAATTAACTTCCAGTTCCATTCAATATGTGTAATGTTAAAATATTTTGTTTCATTCTCTATTAGGAAGTCAGGCTGGAGTGTCCTTCAGTTATAATATTTAGTTCCTTCTAGTTCCCTTTAGTGTTCAATTTCTAAAGTATTATGTTTTTAAAGACTTCAAAACAAAAATCTTTCCCTACAGGAACAATTCTTTATAATGAATGTCAACATTTTATTTCAAATCTATTTGGACCCTTAGTCCATTTGTAAGTGCTTCAAAAGTGATTAGAGAAGAAAATGTGTGAACTCAGTGTCTTTTTAAAGGCTCAGTGATTTGAGCAAGATGGTTATTCTCTCACTTCCCAGAGCTCTAAACCCACTGAAAACCACAGTTTTGTAGTCTCCTCATCACGAGGGACTTTCTGGAGTACTTGTGGGTGATCTCAAGTCCTCTCCTTATCTGCAGAGAAATTGTGAAGAGCCAGGCTACTCACAGCTCTTCATTCCACTCAGTTGTCAGCTTTGCTTTTTACAGAGGTGTCTTCAGTCCACCATTTCTCTCTCGAAAGACACACAATATCTGAGTAAATTGTTACATGACACATCCAAGGAAAATGAGGGAAGGGATTGCTCTTTCCTGTAATACTAGCCCAATAAAACAAAACTGTTGCCACAGGAAGTAAAGAATCATGACTGTCTCTGTAACAGAATAGGCAACAAGTTTTTGGCCACATAATTATTCCTCTAGGTCCCTCAGCCCTCTTAGTAATAACATGCTCAATTTTAGGCTGATGTAATTTGCTGCTTAATGCACCTTGCTACCAATTCAGTGTACTTTAACTCACTGAAATGTTAGGCCACACAGCAGAACTGATTGCTTTCTAGACTTTGAGGCTCTTTTTCTTATGGGATTTACGCATTTCATTTTTTTCTTTCCTTTTTTTTCTCTCTGGGATAGAAGGTCACTTTAGAAATTCTAACAGATTTGAAACCTTAAACAAATTGTCCTAGATAAAGGCAACTTCTAAAACATTCTCAATGCTGATAATGTTCAAACAAAATATTATTTTACTTAATGACTGAGGACTGTTCTAATGATACACACATTTCTGCAACTTGCTAAATTTGATTTGATTAAATTTGTTTGATCTTTGTTGGTGATCTATTTGGTTCTATTTGTCCAATCTGGAATAGAATGTGAACACTGTTACTCTGAACCAGTGAATCACAAGAACAGTATCAAATTATAAGGGACACAGATGAAAAATGTTTCTTTTTTCCCCTATGTTTGCATTAGAAAATATCTCAAAAGATACTATCTTTACACATCAAGCTACAGTTGATAGTATGCAGAAACAATTTTTAAACACAAACATTTCAGAATTACAGGTATAATTCAAAGAAAAACAAAAATGTTGACAAGTCAAATCATTTGAAATATAGTATATATCCCATAATTTTAGAGTTGTCTTTCAAAATCATAAAATGGGTTTGCTATATTATTAGCTCTGCCAATTGGCCTGGGGCCCTGCTGATGAGTGCATCATAAGAGCCTCAGTAGTGCAGTGGCTAGAATGCAGTATTGCAGGCTAACTCTGCTGACAGACAGCAGTTAGATCCTGACCAGCTCCAGGTTGACTCAGCCTTCCACCCTCCCAAGGTTGGTAAAATGAGGACCCAAATTGTTGGGGGCAAACAATCTCTGTACACAGTTGACTCTGACTCTGTAAACAGCTTAGAGAGGGCTGTAAAGCAGTGTGGAAGAGGTATATAAGTCTAAGTGCTAAGTGCTAAACTGGAGGTGGATAATGGACTAAAAGAAAGCCTTGCTATCTTCCTCACCAGTTGATAGATAGATAGATAGATAGATAGATAGATAGATAGATAGATAGATAGATAGATAGATAGATAGATAGATAG
>JANHFL010000485.1:175379-186331 GCA_032468155.1 Oxyrhabdium leporinum
GGCTCGGGAAGGCCGAAAACAGGCTCGTTTCCAGCCTTCAGAGAACCTCCGGATCCCAGGGAGGCAGTTCTCGCCCTCCCAGAGGCTCAAGGAAAGCCTCTGGAGCCCGGGGAAGGAAAAAATGGGCCTCCTGGAAGTTCGGGAAGGCCAGAAATGGGCTTGTTTCCGGCCTCCAGAGAGCCTCTGGAGCCTGTGGAGGCCTTTTTCGCCCTCCTAAACAGAAAAGCCTTTGGAGCCCAGGGAGGGCAGAAAATCCTCTCTCCACCATGGTGCAGGAGGCCGACTAGGCCATGCCCACCATGGCCACACCCATCCAGCAACTGGGCAGCGAATGCATTGCTAAAATTTTTGAATCCCACCCCTGGTGCTGGGCCAAAATTTAACAGCAACAAAGCTGTGCAGTAGCTGGTTCTAAGCAATCATGAGAAAATGGATAACACTTAGTAATTCTGTCAAGATGGTCTCAGCTTACAATTAGAAATAATAGTAATTCATTTTTCATTATTTAGCAGATACAAGGTTTCCAGGCAGGAATCCATTAGTAATCTCAGAATATTATTTTCCAAGTTCTTCTGAACTAAGAAAAAAATGAGTTTTTGCTTGACCGCTGGAACTCTACAATCCATTTTAATCTGATCACAGTGAAGTAACCAACTATAGATAGATAGGCCTAAAGATAGAGTTTACTGCTAACCAACATCAATAAATTTTTAACTACTTTTGGCAAATTTGAAAGGAAAGACAGATGTCATGCTAAATGGGAACTGTAAGAAATCTAGTTCAAACACATCAAATTGTATCCAATAGATACCAAGAAGAAGAAAATCAAAAGTCATGGATTATGCAGTTTACTTTCTTCTGAACTAATTAAAAGTAGTTCAACTGGAGACTGGAAAAGATGTAAGGGGAAAAAAGATTACAGCTTAGCATGGTAATTTTACAATGAATTTGTTAGCACTAGAAATGTCTTATTTAGAGTAGCACATAATTAGCCTTATCATAAACTTAGACTGATTTTGGATACACAGCACATAAACTTGAAAGATTAAAGTGTAAAATATATATACATCTTGTAAAACAGATGAGGCATTTTTCTTTTCAAATTATTTTTACCAAATCTCCCAAGGAAAATCTGACATATGAAATGCTTAAATAAAGCTACCAAAAATGCTTCATTAAGCTAGAATTTGCACACTCCTAAAATGCTTTCCCGTCATTTCAGTGGCATTCATACAATGGCATCTTTATGGTTTTGCCACCTCAAACATTTTTTTAAGAGGACTTCAAAGATGATTAAGTGGAGACTCCACAACTGTAATTGGAAGAAAAGTGTTCTAGGGTTTAGAGGGAATAAAAGATAATTTGCTAGACACATGTTATCCTGCATGAATAAGTTAGTGCTGGGTACATTTCTCAAGATAAATATGTGAAGAAATGATACATGAACATGCCATCAATTTCATACCAAATATCAAGACAGCTTTTTAAAACATAAGATAATTCAAGAACTTGTATTTAACATAAACTGTTTCTTAAAAACTTGATTATGAAATATTTTTATGTTGCTGTTTTATTGATTTTGCAGTGTAGTCACCTAAGTTTATTGTATATGATAGGTGGCCAAGTAAGTCAGATAGTGTCTGTGTGTCTGTGTCCGTGTGTGTGTCGGTGTGTGTGTGTGTGTGTGTGAGAGAGAGAGAGAGAGAGAGAGACAGAGACAGAGACAGAGACAGGACACAGAGAGAGAGAGAATATGGAATTTTTAATCTGTTTTTAACCAATACTGTTACCATGCTAAGTGAACTGTTTCTCTTGTATGAACTATAACATAAATATGGACCAAAATTAGGGTTCTCGTGGATAAATATAAACAAATCCCATTAAACATAAACATACAGAAATGATTCTTTACACTGTCTTTTCTGGTTTGTAGTGGCATCTAATAAGCCCAACTATTTTTAAAAGAGAAGGTTTTGAGCAAGGTGAAGCTTTTCTTTCTGAATAAAGAGTTTTTTCACAATATTTGAATAACAGTAGTAGTTCAGTTTAGCAGGTTAATAAACAAAAACTTCATTTGTTCCAAAGCAAATTAGGCTCAAAGATTTCAAAGCAATGAAAAATTGAGATACCATACAGTTGAATAAAAACAGTAAAAGACACATTTAATCTTTTCTTTTTAACAGTAGAAGTACTCAATGTTAACATCAGAAAATCTTAAATATATTTCTTAGCAACAAGGTGTGAAATAATATGAGTGTGTAATGCTACAGTTCATTTTGGAAGTGCTGTGTTTGCATTCTAACACTTTCCAAAGTATTTTTTTTCTGAATTGAATCAAAGCACTGTGCAGTCTGCTAAATAGATTTTCCAGTTAGGACTGCACTTGGAATGACCCTTGCTGTTATATTTCTCACACAAGGGGAAAATCAGTCTTCATTATTTTATGCCATTGGTAGTCCAAAGGGAATCTTTTTTGGAAAGGTGTTGTTGCAAGGAAAATGAGGAGTAGAGTAGACCTTAACCCTTCCTTCTATAAATCACAAACCTGTTCTGGCCCACAATATGGCTTAAAGACTTAAAAAAAGTAAAGATACCAAGAGAACAACAAGTTAAGAAATGCCATACTAATGGGTCAGGTGTAACTGGAAATCTCCCCTCCTTAAATCTGTATCAAGATACAGGTTCAGTCTCCAGATTTCAAACTTTAACTGATCATAACCTTTAAAAGCCATAGTTTTCTCAGAATTGTTTAACTTTTCTTGTATTAAGATTCAGCTGGATGTGTCACAACATTCTGCAACTTGCTTAATTCACTGATTTCCTTTGCTTTGCTAACAATTTGTTTTGATCACCTGTAATTTTTCATTGTAGGAGGAGAGTCAAGATAGTCCATTGTAGCTTAAAAATCAGGGAGAATCTGTCTCAAAAGTGCTTTTTCAAAAGGCAACTGGGTTGCTTTTTCCCTGAGGAAGAAGACATTTCGCTTCTCATCCAAGAAGCTTCATCCAAGGAAGAATCTGGTTATTTAGTAGAACCTTTTCTGATGCATTTTATTAAAGGGCATACATTTTCTTGAACTGCATTTAATAAAATGCATCAGTCAGAAAAGGTGCTACTAGGCTCCTTCACATAATGCTTTCAGGCAACCAGTTCTCTGCAATATCCCATGAATTAAAAGATAAAGAATAAAGGTATGAAAACAAGGACATTAATTTTGAATGCTGTCTTCTCTGTAATTTGTGCTGGAACCAATGCCTTCTGATTTTTATATAAATAAATGATCAGGAATTAATGAAGTGGTTATGTTTGCTGATGATACCAAACTGTTCAGCATGGTAAAATTTTAAAAAAGAGAGATTGTGAGGTGTTCAAAAAGAATCTCTCTAGACCGTAAAAATGAATTTCTAAATGGCAAATGTAGCTCAGTGTAAACAATGTGAAATGACACATGTTGATATAGATAATTCAAAGTTTATCTGTATATTAATGGGATCTAAAGTGTCAGAGAGGGACCCGGAGTCATGGTAGAGAGCTCAATGAAAATGTCAACCCAGTATGCAGCTGCTGTAAAACAAAGCAAGTTTCCTGATTGAAATTATTAGAAAATGAAACAAAAATAGAACTGCTGATATAGTAATGCCCTTATAAATATATGGCAAAACCACCCTTGGAATACGACATATTTTTGTCACTGTGCTGTCACTGTACATACAGCGGTGGAAAAAAAAAGCAAAAAATAGCAGTCAAGATGATTAGGGACTAGCATTGATTACAGGACTTCCATTATAAGGATGGGTATAGCAATGAAGGATCCTTAGCCTGGGATGAAGGAGGTAAAAACAGCCATGGGATGGATGGATGAATGGATGGATGGATGGATGGATGGATGGATGGATGGATGGATGGATGGATAGATAGATAGATAGATAGATGGACAGATGATAGAATAGAATAGATGAGGGGGAGGGAGAGAGAGAGATTTTGCATGACATAGATAACTTGGATAAACAGAAGTTTTTCTGTCACACAAACAATGGTAAAGAAAATACACATTTAATCTAAATGGAGAGAGATTCAAGACAAATCATTGAATGAGTAAGGCAAAAATCAGCAGTTTTTAGGCTGGAGTTAGAAATTATGTAAAAACTTAACAACTACCCAGCTTCAGGATAACCAAGCACCATTAAGAAAGTCCATTACTGAATGGGACAGGTGGTAAGAAGAAAACTAAGAGTATGAATCACCACAGGAGTCAGACGGACAGACATATTTGCACAGCAGTGGACAAGCAGCTGCTCATTTAGCTTCCTCCTTGTTGACAATAACAATTTTTAATCTAGAGCTGTGTCTTTGAGACATCTCTTGACTTCTAGCCTAGGATCTAGGTTTTGCCATGTAAAGTCTGGCGATCTACAATTTACTGCTCAGTTTTGATCACTCGGATCCAAGCACCTCAATCCCAAATTCACTACCATTAATATGAGAGGAAAGGAATCGTATAAAGATCAAGAATTGACATGATGGTTACTGTTGACTTTTGATCTATGGTCAATTACTTTCTTCAGTAATATTACCAAATGGCTACCCTGATGCACTACCCAGCTATGTAATGAATCATCTTGCTAACAGAGGGGACAACGTGCCTAACTGGTAGAATAGAACTATCACAACTATATACTGTCCCTAAGATTTTTCAGTTAGAAAAATATGATGGAATCCAAATAAATTTAATTTCATTCTTGTTCGGTGTCTACTATATCTCTGGGACTAGTTGATTCCCCATGTGAACCTCATATAATTTATAATTGGCCTATAATGGTATAATTTGTGGTCAGTACAGAATTATATTGTTGCGTTTCAACAGCCAATACAGGATATCAGTTAAAATGAAAAAGGCTTTAATCAACTAGTTTAAAGATGGGCTATCAGGTAAAACATACAAGAAGTGCATTAATTAAGTTATGACTAGATTGAAAAGTCAAGGAATCTCTACAGAGTGAAGACATGAATGGAAGACACCACTACAGATAGATCTCAATTTACAACTAATTTGGAAACAGAATTTCAGTCACTGAACAAAACAGTCATTAAGTGAGAGGAGCACTTCACTCTAGGACCATAATTCCAATGGTTCTCCCAGTTGCAGTCATTGAGTGACTACAGGGGTTATTAAGCAGATAGTGTGAAAGAGTTGCCTGCCAAAGTAAGTCAGAAGGCTCCACTCTATGTGAACAAGGGAACTTTGATGGCGACCTTTAAGATCCATGCTTCTTTTTTTCCCAGCCCCCTGAAGGTGTTGCCCTCTCCTCTGTGAGTGGAAGGGAAATCCATTGCTGCACTGGAGAAAATAAGCTTGGCTCTTCATGATTTGAACTTCCTTTTTCCAGCCCACTGCAAGAGTCACCCATCACTCCCATGCACAGAGGGGAGGGGAAATCCTTCAACAGGTGGCAGCTTGCAACCCTCCTTGCCGGCTTATCCACTGACTTCCTGGTCAAGTGATGATCACATGACTGCTGCCTCTTCAATGTTTTTTAGGGTTGAAAATATTGATTGTGGGTGTGGTTTCTCAGGTCCCAATACAGAGTGACTGGAACTTCAAAAACTCACCAAGCACTCCTCTAATTTTATTTTCTTTCCCTAAGTGCTTTTTCCAACAGTCTTCTCCTAATTTTTGAAGTCTTACCTAAACTGGACCTCAAAGAGCATACAATTTGATTGTATTTATTTCATTTTTTTTTGTTTTGTTTTGGGCAGTAGCAGTTTTTGGGATATCTGAGGTGTGTCTATAAAACTTCTGAGTTTAAGCTTAGGCTCTGACCACTGCCATGTAATTTCTGGAATCGAGCCTGATAAAAAGGAAAATACTTTTTTTTACATGGCATGTAATTAAACTCTTGTATAAAAGTTATAGAAAGGACAAGCAACTGGGATGCTTTTTAAAAGGGACTGGCCCAGTTCATGGAGTTTCAGACTATCAGTGGCTAATACTGGTAGTTGTTCATTACTTCCTCAATCATATGCAGTATGATGTAAATACTGGTTGCTGGGAAATGGAATCCGAAGGAGGCTATCAACAACCTGCTGCTCAGGCTTATGAGCTTCCCAAGGGCATCCAGTTGGCCACTGTGAGACAGAATGTGGACCAGATGGGCCTAATCGCCTGAAAAGGACCTCTTTTTATGAAATGATGCATTTAGTGCAGATATAAAAGGAGAAAAAAAATACTGAGGAATAAAAGATCTTGACTAACTTTGCTCTTCACAGCTTCTTGTCAACTGCAGCGTCAAAGTTATCTTGAATAGAGAATGATTTCATTAAAAATGCATCAAAACACACACAAAAACAGGCCATCTATTTGGTACATGCTACTCACCATTGTTACTATTGTCATCCACTAAAATAATCTCTTTCAACAAATGAGCAGGAGTCCTGTCGATCGCAGAATGAATGGACCGTAGAATCACTGAAAGAGCTTCATTCACAAATATGAAAACAATGCTGACCTCAGGAAGACTCTCTGGAAAGGTGAGGTTCTTGCACCTTTGGGAGGGAAAAAGAGGATTTAGTCTAAATGTTTGATTGAAATATTTCAAATTGCAAATTTGTACCCATACTTTAGAAATTTCAGATGATTCCAAGCTTAATTTGAATGAACCCTGTAACAACAATATAAAGACATTCAGAGTCAGTGGTTCACCCAAAGCTGTGCATATGTTTCTTTATTGAATATATACTTAAGCATTTGAGAAATGGTTTAAAATATGTTGATGAACAAGGATCTCTCAGGTGCCACATATACCCAAACATCCAATTTTTCTTGCCTCATGAAATATTATTTCAATCTTGATTGGTTCCTGACTAGCTGCTGGAAAGGCATACATATTTTATTTAGGTTCTTTAAACCGTATGACTATTTCAGTATTAGATCCCTGAAGATTGTCATGACTAAGCTGAAGTAGTGCTTTTCTCCAGTCTCATCTTACTTCAGACAGATTACAAAACAGTATTAATTATCCCCAGTCAACTGGATCTTTGGCCCCCAAACAGGAGTTGATTTTCTGGAAACTCATCATTCTCCACAGCTTGAAAAGAAAATTCTCAAAAATGATCTTTAAAACAGCTGGTCATGCATAACTTGAAACTGTCAAATGGCAGCATTTCAAAACAAAGGTAAAAAAGATTAAGGCTTAGATATGTTCATTCAGTGGTTTCTTATACACACTTTTCTCCTTATTAACCCAAATTAAGTTATTTAACCTGAATGTAATGCTGCATATTTTAATCGTGACCCTAATTTTGTGAAGTGTTTGGCTTGTTATAGCTAGTTGATTTTAATGTACTTGTTAACATGCAATCTCAAAGCCATCTCTTTGGAGCAAATCTCTAAACAGAGATTAACGGATATATTTTCAGTATTACTGTATTTGTGAAGGTATCGTATATTAAAATAAGAGTAGATTCTATATCTATAGTCCCCCTAAAAAACTTTCAGTTGTGTCTATATGATGATTCTCAAAATAATGTACAAATTCAAATGAACTGTTTTTATGGTTGCCAGAAAAAATGCAGGCAAAAGGATATTGTTCATATTCTATTTCAAACACAATTGGCAGCAAAGGGGAAAGTACTCAGAAGGTCGTTTCATAAGTATTCATATATAAATCAAATGTGTTCAGGATGGTATTACTGTTGTTCCTCATAATGGAAGGAGCATAGCAAGCGGCATGCATATAGTTCGTTTAGAATAATGAGAAATTATTCTTCCATATTAAGCTAACCATTTGCAATCTGTTGTCAAATGCATTTCCATGACAAAGATACTGAATTCCGTTTTGCTTTCTATTAAAATGCAAAGTTCTCCTACAGAAGCTCCCAAATACTATAGATGTGGCAAAGCTATTTGGCATCCTAAGCCGTTTCAGTTCAGATAAATGCACCTTTTAAATGGCAAGAATAGGATCATATATACAACTTTTCTGTATTGCTCCAATTCTAGTATATATGATTTACTACATGCAATTTTTAATGTGTTCCTTTAATGCACATTGTTGCGCTTGCTGTTTACTTTTTTTAATGTTCTTCACTGTTAATGATCTATTTGAAACTGCTCAACAATATCAGAGTCAGAGAAGAAATTAAAGAATATATCTGCAGTCATTTTTTTGGATGAGAGACATCAAATGAGGTACTGGTTGGGGAAAGGGGCAACATGTCAAGAAACACCAGGATAATTTTGTGATGGAAAGAGAATAAAGCAGAGCAAAGCAAAATAAACAACAGCAACAAATTAGCAATGAGAGCCATCATGCAGGCAAGTACTAGGAAGTGGATGTAAGGACTGGTGCCAGATGCTAAGAGAAGAATATGCAGTGGGCTACAGCAGAAAGGGCAAAAGGCATAAATTCATGCTTTCAACTACTTTTAATAGAAAAACCTTGGGTAAAATATTACAAATAAACACAAGACATTGCGTAATGAAGTTTGGTGGTAACAATGAAGGATGCATGTTTTTTACCATCAATTAATCATCCCATTAATAAGGATGGCTTGGGCCTTAGTTTTAGAAGCATCTTCTTCAGGTAAACTCTGCCTGCACTATATGGGCAAGTAGAAGAGGATGTTCTGGGTGAAAGAGACTAAACCCAGAGAATTTTCAGCATGTAGCTCTTTCTCTGTGAAAGAGATTTGTCCTCCGAGATCATATATTACATGTTACTACCCAATAACATGTTGTTGAACAGTGAAAGCAACCATCTTTAGGAAGGTATCTGGACCTACCCGTTAGCACTTTTAATGCTACAGGTGGGTCCAATTTTTGCAACTGGAAGTAGTAGTATAATGAGAACAGATTCTCTATGACTCTGGTTATAACATTTATCAAAATAGTAATTCATGAAATGTGTATGCCACCCTAACTCCCAAAGACTCTGGGCAGCTCTTCCTGAGATTGGACTATTATCCATCTAAATAATACAGATATAATCATTATGAAGAGAAAACAGCTCACAAAGAGCTCAACAATAGCTGTAGGTCACACAGCAGACAGAGAACAGATACTCAATAAAGAAATTCTGAAACATTTCAGCAGAAAGAAATGGGTTCTCTTGGATACAGTCTCCATTTTCTTTACATAGACCTCTTTCTTTTTTCTTCCAACTGTGCTCGGAAGAAATATTACAAGTGAAATTTAAAATAAAATTCCTCAGGATAAATTACAATAATTTGAAGGCTAACTTCTATTAAGATTCAACATGCTGCTAAGAAGCCAAGGCTACTCAATAAAACTCATGAGGGATGAGATATTGCAGTGTAAATTTTGCTAATGGCTAACATACTGCCAAAAAAAAAATGTAGCATGCCCATTATATTATCAGTTTGCTTAATATTTGTAGGTTAGTGAATACCATTCAATGAATCAGTAAGCTAACCAGGCTACTGCTATATGTTCAGCTCAGTAAGTAAGAAACCAACTTTTAATATGCCTTCATTTGTCAATATCAGTGCATAACTAAAGAACATTTATAAGCATAAGGTTTAGATTACCCACATGATTTTAAAAATGAGAAAAAATATTGAATATTAAGAGTATTGCCAAAAGGTCAAGGTATAATGCAGGTATAATGATTACACATTGTTGTTTAAGCATCTTCTAATATAGAGTTGGTATATTTCTGATTTCTTTTTTCTTTTCATGCTCAGACAAAACATTAACCTGTAACATTATCTTTGCCATTTAAATGTTAATATACTTTACTGAAAACCAAGATAAGAATTGCATATAAATTACTTCTATTCTTTTACAACAACAATGAAGACCTTATATTCCACCCAAAAGTATTGGTCTGAATTCCCATCATCCCTTACGCTGGTCATGTTGCTTTGAGGTTATGGGTGTTGAAACTCAACAATACCTGGAGCATCACATTAAAACTCCCTTTTTATGACCCTCTAATCTCTTAATTATTCGGGATAGAGTTGGGGCGATTGGATGGAGCTGAGCGTTTACTGGCTGGATGCCCTCCCTGATGCCACAAGGAGTTCACAGCAGATATTTTTTTCTTTGCGCTCTAGGAGAGAAATATCTGTTGCTACCTAGAATTGAACTCTCACCCTTCCAAGTGGGAGGCAAGAGTCTTCACCACTAGACCACCATGCTGCTCAACTGGAGCATCACATTACTTGGTCCCACTCCACATGAACTGCTATTTTAGGGTCAGATAGGGTATTAATGAGGGAAAATGAGGGGGTTATTAAGTATGACCTCATGTGACTGTGACTTCTAACTTTCTTGTGATTTCCAACTTGACTTTGCTTATGGGAAACTGGCAGGAAATGTTAGAAATAATAATCATGTAACTATGGCTCACTGAAACATCATAATTGTAAGCTGGATGCTAAGAGCCAAAAATTGCAATCACATAATTGTGGGGGTGCTTGCAATGGCAGAACTCCAAGAACTAGTTGCAACTCCAAGAATTAGTTGAGGATCACCTGTATTTTTGAGTGCATAACTAACCCCCATCCTTTTGCACATGTACATTTCTAGGTCATGGTTTGTTATTTTATTGAATATTCATTGTTTTCATCTAAAACTTTATTTTATAAAGTCATATTTGTAGGAAATGACTAGCTGAGTCCAAGAATGGGGTTAAATGCATCATCAGTCTGGAGTTCTGATGCCCCCAAAAGAGATTTAAGTCCAGCCCCCATGAAGTCTTATCTGCCTTGACCATTAGTAGTAGAATAGATTCTTGTTTATAGGTTGCATGAAATAAACTCACAGTGCTTTTGAACTCTATCCTGCTCTTGGTTTCTTGCACCTGACAATATTAAAAATTGGTTTCAATAGCCTAGGCTTGAGCTGTAGCTCTCTATCGATAGATAGATAGATAGATAGATAGATAGATAGATAGATAGATAGATAGATAGATAGATAGATAGATAGATAG
>JANHFL010000485.1:235502-245730 GCA_032468155.1 Oxyrhabdium leporinum
CCCGATACTATCCTCCTACTTTTCACTTTATTTGTAGTAATGGAATATATATAAATATATACATTTACATTTACATTTACATTTACATTTACATATACATATACATACATACATACATACATACATACATACATATATATATATGTATACATATATACATACATACATACATACATATATATATATATATATATACACACACACACACACAGACACGCACACACACACGAACAGATTTCAGTTATGCAAAGACCTGCAAGGAAAGAGAGCCATAACTGGAAGCTTTATTTTATATATTTACTATATATTTTTACCATAATTCAATACTTTGCTCAAAGCACAGAACGTACAATATGAAAAATCATATTTCAAAAAGAGCACAACACATATGGTAAACAAAAGGAAAAAAATATCTTAGGAAAAACAGTTCCAGTCTATCAAAGCTAACTAATAGAATATCCACAGCAATTCAATTCTTGAGTGGTCTCAGCATTAGGTTGAGAAGCAGCAGCTATAATGATGGTGTGGCAGTGGTGGAGGTATTAATTTTAGGAGAAATAAAACGGGTTTTGCCTCACTGATTGGCATTGTCAAAAGAGGTTTCTACACAGACACAGACACATTTGGAAGCCTCTTCTGGCTACTTCAAATGCCACAGGAGGCTGCAAAGTGGAATGAAGCATCATGAGTTGAAATAATGCAATATTTGCTCAAAGAAGCATTCCTGTTGAAGGTCGGCAAAACTTTACAGAACTACACATCTCTGAAATATCACCTTTCATTGCTCTGGCAACAGCAATCAATGATTTTCAAAGGCGGCTGAACCATTTTAGCACTTTTTAATTGCCTCAGATTTGTTTGGTATTTCAACAGAACCTTGATGAACCTCAACTAGCTCCGACAATAAATTAATATGTTATCACTATTTTGTCTGTAATGCATAGCTGACATGACCCATAAAAATCCAGAAAAGAGACTTTTTCTCAAATTAAATAGTTAGCTGTCATGAAATGTGGATTTCAGGAAGAAAGGGATTTTTCTTTAATTCTGTTTTATGACTTGATAAATAACGCAAGGAATCCTACATACCTTTCTCCTCCTATTTCCCTCCCAGCAAATAATCCTGAAAGGTGGGTTGGGATAAGAGAAAGTGACTGGCCCAAAGATACCCAGCTAGGTTTCATGCCTAAGGCAGGACTAGAACTCACTCTCTCCTGGTTTATAGCCTGGTGTCTTAATCGCTAAACCAAGTTTTCCTGGAAATCACAAAAAAAGCTTTGTTTGAATATATCACTGTTCAAATCACCTACAGCAGGACCAAGGAATCCTTGCTGAGGAACATAGTCTCTCAGAAGACTTTAAATTGCAAACCTTTTCCCTTTCTCCCTCCCTGCCAAATGAGGACATATGGTTCTTGTCAAGAGCCTGAACTGACTGCTTGAAGAGGATTTTGGAAATTAGACTCAGAGCCACAAGAAAATAAGAAAAGCACATGGGTTCCTTTGGCCTATAACTTAAAGAAGCCCAGTCATGCTAGAATATCTCATGCAGTTTTTCTATCTGTGCAGCCTCCTGAATTATCCCAAATGGTATTATGGTTCAATCTGCAGAACAAGAGTAAAAAGAAAATGGGGAATTATGAAAGATAATGATCTGATTTTTGGTTTATAGATACGGTTCCTAAATCATTTAATGTACTTAATTTTACATTACATTTACAGGTAGAACTGTGGTGGCACAGTGGTTAAAATGCAGCATTGCAGGCTAACTATGCCCACTGCCAGGAGTTCGGTGCTGACTGGTTGACTCAGTTTTCCATCTTTCTGAGGTCAGTAAAATGACGACCCAGGTTGCTGGTGCAATATGCTAACTCTATAAACTGCTTAGAGGGGGATGTAAAGCACTGTGAAGTGATATATAAGTCTAAGTGCTATTGCTAAGTGCTATTGCTATTACAATTGAGCATGTTTAGGCCATATCCATGTAGTGTTGAATATACAAGGAAGGATCTACCCTCCATCGTCTAACTTGGAACATAAGAAACTGCCATATAGTACAAGTTCTTCAACCTATAACCACAATTGGGACCAGAACATGTGTTGTTAAGCAAGGTCGTACCAGATTTTATGACTTTTGCCATGGTTGTTAAGTGAATCACATGGTTGTTAAGTGAATCTGGCTTCACCCATTGATTTTGCTGGTCAGAAGCTGGCTAGGAAGATTGTAAATGGAGTTCACACGACCATGGGGACACTGCAATGGTTGTTTGAGAACTGTTTGTAATTCACTTTTTTCAGCACTGTCGTCACTTCGAATGATCACTAAACAAATTATTGTAAGTTGAAGACTTTACTGGATCAAGTCATTGGTCTAACTAATATTTATCCGATTGGCAGAGCTCGCCAGGAATAGCAAGAATCCAGACAAGAAATTGCTAATTATGCATTCTGCTACTGGTCTACAGCCTTTTTGTATTCGCTAATAGGCTTTCTGGTCTTCTAGTAATGGGAATTTATCAAATTTATTATGAAAATGGGTGGTTTAGTTATTACTCTGTGATTCTACGCAACTTTCTCAGTCTAAGCTGAGAATTCCCCTAACTTTTCCAAACTATCCTGTCCTTCCCTGTGGAGCATATTTGTTTTAGTGTCCTCCAAATGAATACTCATAAAAAAATCTCATAGGTCAAAAAGAAGCTGTAGAAAATATTTCCTTTAAGATAGATTTCCAAAACTTAAAAAATTCTTCTGGGCACGCATTTACTCAAGATGCTGAATGCATCTTTTCATACTACCAACTGTTAATTATAAATTTCAAAGTATTTTTGTTTTACCATATTCTTTCTCTTTAGATGACTCAGTCTGCTATCCTACCCGCGTGCTCTTCAGATACGAGTTCACAAGCAAGAAATCTGTCTGTAGCTAATACCTGATTCATTTCAAGTGGGAGCTGCTGAGGTAACTTGCCAATATAATTCGCAAAAGAACAGAGTACAACTAAAGCAATCCTGGATATTTTTTCAGAGCAGCTATAATTCTAACAAATAATTTCAATAAAATATTAAATGTCTTTCTTATTGTTGTTTTTTTGAAGGGGGAGGATTAATTTCTGATTGCATTTCGGTTTTTAGCACTGCTGACCTTTCTAATACAAAGAAAACCCACTTGTGTATTTCTCTTTCAACTGTTGTTTGATTACAGCTATTTTCTCCAAGTTGAGAATTACTCAGCTTGAAAATAGCAAGAAATGTGCAGGGGACCTGACCTCGATTTCTGAATAGTGAAGCCTCCATTAGAGTTGTATCAGATCAACAAAACAGTGGATAATTTTATAGGTGTTTAATCTAGAGAAAATCTAGTTTCAATTGGCTGTTCTTCTAATAATCATGTTTACTGGAAGAAAGTTTCCCATTTGGCCCCTTGAAATGGAGGAAATTCCCATTCTGTTCACAATGCTTTATTTTTAAACAATTACTTTTGTGTATTTAAATTAAAGAAAACACTTCGTATCTTTGCCTTCCAACTTCATTCCAAAGAATCTGTTAACTATGAAACATCAGAACAATTTGAGTTAGTCTTTTCAGGAAACATTACAATGATTTTGAAGGCTTTTTTATGACATGCAAGCCATTTCTATATCAAAATTATTGTGTTTGTATAAATTAAGATGGGAAAGGGCTTGAGAACGCATGTAGCGAGGAGGGGGAAACTGAAGAAATGCGTTTTTCAAAATTTCACAGGCATTTTTATTAAAAACTGAGAGGTTGATATTTAAAGCTCATCACAACGTACAACAAAATGCTTTCCTTAATCACAGAACATCTTGATTAAAATCAAAGGATGAGCAATACACTAACACAGCATGTTTATTTTGTCAGTATAATCCCAACTGCACTTTCCTAAAAACAGCCTATTCTTTTATTTGAAAGCAAATATTCCATATGCTCCCCAAGGTTCCTAATGAGACATAGAAACATTCTCTATCTTAATGTTTAGACTGAACCAGAGGTGTCCACAAGATCCAGCATTTTATTAAATGACAAACGTAGTGCAAGCTTCACCCCTTTCCAGAGTATGTGTGACATCTTGATGCATGTATGAAAAGGGCAGAATTTGTATCACATAACACAGGGCTGGCCACACCCATGCCCGGTTTAGCGAAGTGGAAAAAAGTCTTGATATGTCATGTGACACCAGTGTGATGATGTGAGTTTGACACCCCTGAGTTTGACACAATGTTGCTTTCTTCATTTGCTACTCTTGGTCCAGAATCACTGACATCTGATGATGTGGCAATCACAGTCTCCTAACCTGCTTCAACATCTCACAGAGGAATGTGGTTTACTTTACTGTGTTAAATCCAGTTGATCATTCCTTATTCAGCAAATACTAGTTGAGAAGCTATGAATTAGTACAATCTATGAAATCAGCATATTGCTAAATAAAAAAACAGGCTCCCTTGAGTCTATCTTATTTCCGGGGAATTATATGGGTACATCCACGTCATTTCTTCTGGTGATAAACACAGAAGTAGTCTGTCATTGTTTGTAATTTTACAGTTTCATTTATATCCCTAATTTCTTAATTATTACTAACCAATTCCAGCCCTGCTTAGCTTTTTCAACTTCAGCTTAGAAACTGAGTAAATTCAGACAACCTACTAAATTCTAAAGGATCAAAGAAGAATTAGATGTACTTGTTTCTTTCACATGTAGATTAATTCATTTCTTACATTTTCATCAAAAAATAACCACCACAGGTGAGCGATAACATGCTATTTTAAAAATGAAATGGTTTCAAATGGAATATAATTAAATTCCACACATGTTTAATTCAGGTTAACAAAGAAGTCTGAACCATACTCTGAGCAAAATGCACTACTAAAGTGATAAAATCAGTCGCCTAGGATAGCTAACATTCCTGGCACTTTCCACCAACATATTGAACAACATTTATGTAAGAAGAGAACACAGTTCAGATGTGTGACTGTGGGAATACAGGTGTTTTCCAAGAGGCTGGCTTAATTTAGTTGCTTCCTGGGTTTTTATGCTTTCAGTTTTTAAGATTCTGCACTTACTGCATTAAATACATTTTCCTGAGATCCACATCATTTTTACTAGCTTGCCGGCTATGTGGGACTTGACAGTGATCTTATTAATACTCAGGCAATTGAAAGTTATTAAAAATTAAATCAAATGTAAAATTCGCCCAGGACCTTCCCATTGTTTTTGTTCTTTTCTGGGAGTGCTGCCCTACCCCTCCACCCCCAACACTAAAGATCAAACTCTCATTCTCAAAAAAGTTGCACATCTTTAGCTTGGGAGTTTCCACACTAGATTGTCATTCTCCAACTTGCAGAATTAGTTGGGTATCATTTTATAATTATCTTTACTTCTGACAACTTGAGATGCTGAAAACAAGTCCAAAATTACTGAAGCTGCTTCTGTGGCATAAAACAAAAATTATCGCATCCATGCAAAAAAGCAAAGAAAGAAAAATATAACCTGGCATTAAATACTTTATAGTCTTCTTGGTGCAGTGCTAAGAAGTTTGCTTTTATCCACACTTTATAGCAATTTTAGTCCTGCTCAACTTTGTCATCTTAGAAATTGAAGTTTAACAGTCAAGAAGACAAAGTTTGTGTTCCCCACACTAACCACCCAAGCATCAAGAACAATAGGATCTTAGTTTCAGTTACACCATGGTTAAGCTGCAAATGGATCAGCTCAGCTCTCCAACGTTTCTGATGTTGGGTTGGAGCCAAAGATGCAGAGCTGCTTTTGGAGTACCCAACAAAACCTGTATGGAAGAATTCTACACAGGATGAGTTGAGCCTAGCTTCTGAAGGATTAGTGCTATCCTGATGCTTGCTTGCTCCACACAGATTTGGGTTTTGGGAGCTCCAAGCAGATCTAAGAGCTGGCAGTACCAACCAGAAAGAAAGCTAACTGGATAAGCTAGCTCCAGGTGTGAATTGGGAAAACAAAGGAGCTTGTAACTTGCATCATGACTCTCCAGTCACTATTATATAAAAAAATAAAACAAAATAAGAATGGATCCTGAGCTTTCAAACTAGGATGACTTTTGTTAATAGAAGTGCTTATTTTTTAGTGGTAAAAGGTCTGACCATATTGTAGTTTATTCAATACAATGCAGAGGAAACAATCAATGGAGAAAGAAACTGTAATGCAACCCTGAACCGCCTTTGACACTTTCAATTAAAGGTTTGTTTAGTTAAGCATTTCCCAGGTTTAATGAACTCTCTTGCAATATTATTAATTATAAACATCCAGGTTTTTTTCCCAGTTAGTTCAAACCACGTAACATTTGCTCAGTGCCATTCTCTACAAAGCTGGTATCGTTGTCTTGCTGTGTAAAGCCTTTGAACTCCAGGGCAAATAACAAGTTTGCTACATGGAGCTTATTATCAACTGAAGTAATCTGCATATCAAGAGGGAATGTCATGGGGGAAAAAAACCTTTAAAAAAAACACACACAAAAAAACACCTTTTGATGTATTTTCTTTAAATCAGCCAAGCAGCAGCTGCGGTAATATTACAGCGCTGTATTATACAAGACCAATACTGTGGAGAAACCAGAGGTAATTACAGACAAGGAAGCTTAATAGGTTCCTACTGTGCAGTAGCTGTAACAATTTTCTTCACCTGTCACTGCCCTCCTTCCAAGGCTTACTGATAATTCATGCAGAGACTAATGCAATACAAACCCTCGTAGGAAGGTTTTTAAAAGCTTTCCTGGAGCTTCCCTTTGATGGTTACCAGCATGTTTCTTTATTGGTCAACAGAAAAAGACAAACAGCATTGCAAATATTTCCACCTTAGTCTGATGCTTCTGCTTACAGGTAATCCTTGGTTTACAACCATAGTTGGAACTAGAATTTTCTGTTGCTAAGCAAAAATTTACCCCTGCCTGATTTTACAATCTTTTTTTTTTTTGCTAGGGTTGTTAAGTGGATCACTGAAGTTAAGTGAATCATGTGGTCATTAAGTGAATCTGGCTTTCCCCCATTGATTTTGCTTGTTAGAAGCTGGCTAGGAAGGTCACAAATGATGATCACCTGACCCCAGGATGCCGCAACTGTTGTAAATACATGTCGGTTGCCAACCGCCTGAATTTTGATCATGATCATTTTGATCATGAATTTTGATCATGGGAATGTTGTGATGGCTGTAAGCATAATGGTAAGTCATAAGTCACTTTTTTCAGTGCTGTTGTAACTTTGAATGGTTGTTAAAGGAATGGTTATAATGGAGTACCTGTACTTCAGAGGTTTTCTTTTGATCATTGTTTTACACGTAATATTGTTAAACTATTCATTTCATCTTTTAAAGGAACGAAGAAAATCATAAAATGCCAAAGACTTGCAAGTAAGAAATAGAATGACTGTGGCAAAAGAAAGCAAAGATAGTACCAATAGTAACAGACTACACAGGCCAGTGGTGTCAAACTCGTGGCATCACGTTGTCGTCATGTGATGTATCACGACTTTTCCTCCGCTGCTAAAACGTGGGGGGGGGGCATGGCCAGCACGTGATGCAGCCAGCCCACAGGCTGCGAGTTTGACACCCCTGGCTTAGGCGCAATCCCAAAACATCTGGAGCACCATTTGAACACCATCGGCATTGACAAAATCACCATCAGTCAATTGCAAAAAAGCAACTGTACTTGCAACAGCTTACATCCTGCAGCGATACCATCAAACAACATCTGCCTATTGCAGGTCTTTGGGAAGGTGTCAGTAAGTGGATAAAAACTGCCAAATACAGTCTAAACATCTGGCTGACTATGCAACCAATCATAATAGTATATTCAATATCAATAATAAACTTGTGGAAAGCATTTATAAACACTTCTTTGAGCTACGTTTGGAGGATCACTCAAAAGAATAAGCACGAAAAGAACGAGATTGACAGACACTGTGATTCTTTGGGAGCACAAATATCATTGGTTCCCACAAGTTATCTACATTCTGAATCATTCTGCTTGATTCTCATTATCTGCTAATATACCCCTCATGCTTTCTGTATGGTTTTCTGATAGTATTCACTCCAAGAAAAAAAAACCCAAACCAGATATTTAATGCCCAGGCATGTAAATTATACTACCCTAGAAGACACCACTTACAATTTAATTTTACTATCTATCTTATTGAATTTACAGCATATAAAGAAACATGAGGAATAAATCCAGGTTGAAATAAATCAGAGGAAATCAATGGCTAATTATACATTCAGAGCTTCCGTCTTTGGTTTATTCTGACTATGCTATAGCTATATTTTTTTAAAAAATACAACAAAGTGAATCACTTGTAGCTATGGTCAGCAATAGTCATAATATCATCCAAATGTTTCCAAGACACGAAAGAATTTTGTGTAACTCTGTCAACCCTATTTTACTTGTGGTGTTCAAGTCTGCATTCTGAACACCGTCAATAGAGTTTACTTCATCTCATTTTAATAATGGAATAATTATGGGTTTACTTTCAGAAACTTGAGGTCCACACAATTATTAAACAATACAGGTAGACCTCAATTTACAACAGTTCATTTAATGACCATTTGAAATTACAACATCACTGAAAAAAGTGACTTATGACCATTTTTTCACACAACCATTGAAGCATTCACATGGTCATGTGATTAAAATTCAGATGCTTGGCAACTGACTCATACTTATGACAGTCACAGTGTCCTGGGGGGTCATGTGATCACTTTTTCTGACTTTCTGATAAGCAAAGTTAATGGGGAAGCCAGATTCACTTAACAACCAGGTTATTTATCAACTACAGTGATTCACTTAACTCTGGCAAGAAAGCTCATAAAATGTGGAAAATTCACTTAACAACCATCTCACTTAGCAAAATAAATTTTGGGCTCAATTGTGGTCATAAAGTCTTTTTCTGTTTGGAGTCTTTTTCATTTTTAGTTGAATTTATGTCAGTTTGCATCCTTTTATCAATAAATGTGTCAACCCTGAAGCTGACCTGACCAAACCATTTTTTACCACTTCAGTGTTGCCACACTGGAACTGAGGGATGGGGGGGAGGATTTGAGATAGAGGGGATTATGTAGCCAAAACAAAATACTTTCTCTTGGGAACCAAGGACATTCTCACACCTGGTCGAAGGAAGGCAGAGTGGTTGCCAGATCGTACCTGGATTGGACCATGTGACTGATTGTTTTGAGAAAGTAGAAAAACATTTACTTTTAATTACTACTAATTACTTTTAATTAGTAAACATGGGAGTCTTCAGAGTCAGTTTTCACCAGATCTGTGCCAATATATTTCCAATAAAAGTGTTATTTGAGGAATTCAATTGCCTCGGAGTATTGCTTGCTATGGGACTATTACTTGGAACCCTGACATTATGCTCTCTAACCTGCAATACAAATTAGTGAACAGATTATGCAACCTTGTCATGGTTTGACCAGTTACTCAGTTTCGTATTCCATAAGGCTGGTTTTCTGTTGTATCATACAACAGGAATAGCTGAGAGTACTTGATATTCTAATCCTTAGGGAAACAACTGAAGCAGAGTTGTTCTTATGAATCTATATACAGTTGCCAAAGTTCAAAAAATTTATTTTTGTCTGATAGTTGTAGCTAAAATAATATGGCATTTTAAGCATCTGAAGCCTTCAGGTAATTTGAAAATTAATACAGGCTGTCAAATTCCTTTCTTTTTGAAAGGAAAATTGGGGAAAATATTAGTAAATAACAACTAACCCTTCCTTAGTCATTCTTATAATTTTTTATAGGCACAACAATGTTAATTAGAATAGGAAATGACAAAGGTCATGTAATTCTCAGAATTTTGATCTGACAGATGACATTCTCAATATCACATATCGCCATACAAAAGTCCAGATGCCACAGAATCAGAATCTGAAGAGACAAGACAGGTTAGTAACAGAGAATGGTTAATAACCATATTTCCTAGCCAGGAAAATATCTGTATCGTTTATTATTTTATGTCGCTTTTTTAAATTTGGCCTTTTCACCAAATGGATTGCAAGTATATCCTTCTATCAGCCCAAACTTTATATATAAAATGTAGCTCTCAGTCAGCACTTAATCACCTTTAGGAGATGGGAAGCACATACATCGAATGAATGAATGAATGAATGAATGAATGAATGAATGAATGAAAGACAGAGAGAGAGAGAGAGAGAGAGAGAGAGAGAGAGAGAGAGAGAGAGAGAAAGAAA
>JANHFL010000488.1:0-12700 GCA_032468155.1 Oxyrhabdium leporinum
GCCCATGAGAAAGTATTTCTATGTATAATAATGTGGCAGCCTGCAGAGGCCTCAGTATCATGCTTCCAAGGCTGACAGTAACGTGTGTTCGCTATATGCTTATAAACTGTCTACTGCCTTAAGAGAAAAATAACTTTGTATTATTTTCTGCAGTTAAGGTTTAATGCTGCATTTAAAAGCACATTATTTTCTGGAGATAGTTCAATGTTTTTCTTCTTTTCTCCCTGATTTTCCTGTTTTAATTTGTGCTTTTGTTCTTTATTTCTGTATTTTAAAGCACACATATGCAAAGCCAATTTAAACACCCAAGTAAAACTCTTCATGTAGGAGTGTGAGAGATCACAGTATATACAGTCAATATGGTCTTTGAACAAGTTGAATTAGTAATCCAGTAGAGGAATGTGTACGTCCAGCATTCTGAAGGACACCAGGTGGCAACCACAATAGGTGAATATCAGAAAAAGAAGAAAAATTACGGTTGTAATAATTATGGGGTAGAATATTCAGCAGAGTGAAATCTCATCAGTGCACCAAGAATTAATAGCTTTCTAATTTCATCTGCTAGAATGTTGAGGTTCATCTATTACCTTCACTTAAAACAGGTGTCAAACTGGATTTCTTTGAGGGCTGGATCAGCATTGTAATTCTCTGTGGGTCAGGAGACAGGGAGATGGGACAGATGCCTCCTGCAGCATCCTTCTGGCCAAAATGGGGCACAGGGGGCCCGTGTGAGGCCCCCTGCACCCCATTTTGGCCTGGATGGCATCCTGCAGCACCTTGCTGGCCAAAACGGGGCACGAGGGGCCTTGCACAGCCCCCCCCCGGTGCTCAGTTTTGGCTGCCAGAGGCACTGCGGGCCAGACCTTTGCTATTTCCAGGCTGGCCCTGCAGGCCAGATTTAAGCACCCCGCGGGCTGGATCTGGCCTGCGGGCCTTAAGTTTGACATCCCTAAAAGATTATGCTGTCAGTTAATTATGTTTCATCCAAAGGTGAGCTGCTACGGGTTCATTCAGGTTCGGGTGAACCCGTAGCTAATGTTATGACCAGTTAGGCCACGCCCACCCAGCAACCAGGCAGAGAACCAGGTTTCATCCAGGTGAAATTCAAGGGAATGACCTACTATCTAATGGAATATTCCCTCAATCTTTGCAACTTAAAAACAGTTAGAGTTCAACACCCAGAGTTTCCCAGCCAGCATGAGTTCCTGAATTTGAGAAGCATTAATGTAGAGAACAAATTGTTTAGACAATAGAATCACATAAAGAGCTTGGTTTTTTTTTAGTTTTAAACTAAAATATATTATATATAATATAATGTAAGCCTTATAGAAGAATAAAATCCCAACAGTGTAAGATTTTGATAGTTTCTCTTTTTGATCAACCAGATTTTTGTCTCATCAACATCTCTTGCATTCAAGCTATGCTATCACTGTTTGAAAAGTAATTGTTTGGCTTCCAAAGTCTTTTCTTGCCTCACCAAAGTCACCTGCCATAACACTTACACTGACTAGTAATGTCAATCTGAGTTAACGGTGGCAGCGAATCTTACATCAATCTGGAAAAAAAATTAAAAGTGAAGCAGCTTTGCAACTACTCACAGTAAAATATCATTATTCTGTTCACTGAATAGCTTTGTCACAGAGAAGGAGCATCTATAACTGTTAAGTTTGCCATGTTTGCATTATAGAAATTAAGTCTATAAAACCATTTGGATTTATAGTCCACAGAAATGGACAAAATGCATTTGATCATCAGATACAGGTGGGAAGGAAAAATATATACTCTAGAGCAGTGATGGTTAACCTTTTTGGTATCGAGTGCCCAAACTGGAACGTGCGTGACCATGCACGCAAGAACACACATCAGAGAACCAGAAACTGAAGACCAGCTGGCCGGTGTGCATGCACGCACCGGAAACCAGAAGACCAGCTGGCAATGGCACATGTGCCCATAGAGAGGGCTCTGCGTGCTATGTCTGCCATGAGTGCCATAGGTTTGCCATCACAGCTCTAGAGGAAATTCTTGCAAATGTAAATGTAAAATAAGCCAGTGTAGGATAATCTCGTAGTGAAGTCAAATTATGAAAAATAAGTATTTGCATTGTGCATTTATAAATTTATAAATGATATGTGATTAGCTGCTAATGTTTAAATCCAGCAAGACACTTCTTAAATATTTTTACACATTTTCCCTTTTGAATTCTCACAAATTATTATAGATCCAGTCAATAGTCCTTAATCCCCTGTAAAGGCTTTCCCATAAAATATATAAATAATATTTTAGTAGCTAATTGACAATATTATTGTGTTGATTTTATTATAAGGAGATTGTTTGTTCAGCATCTATGAAACGAATAGAATAGGAAAAATCCGCTTTCAGTACAAATACCTTATTTAATGTGTAGGAGATTATGGCTATATAACTACTAGCAACACACATTGCAATAAAAATGAAATCAGTGTCTGCTGGGCTTAGATTGAACTTGTGAAAAGCAGCATAAATAAAATATATTATTCAGTCCTTTCTTGTTTACTTGGTGTTAAGGGCATCAGAATTTGCTATTAAGGTGGCTTTTGAGTTTGCAGAGCAATGAAAATCAAATCAGTAAACAATATGACTAACATTTAGAAACAACACTTTTTATTTGATAAAAAACATGTTTTTCTTATGGCATTTCTCACGTGAGCTGAATCTCAATGATCATTGAATGAAGTACATAGAAGCATACAGTGCCAAAAATTTAAGTACTGATAAATAAAGGGAAAGATAAATTAAGATGGGGGGAAAAAGCACAGGAAAAAAATAGCAAAAACACTGGCTAGCAGTCCTGTATTAAATGATAGTATCAAAACTGGTTTGATTATAGGTTGGCAGTCTCCTCCAACAATTAATAAACAGAAAATATATTAAAATTTCACATCTTTCTATTGACAATACAGCCATTAGTTTACTAATTCCTCAGCTGTAGGCTTCCTGTTTTTATATATTTAAACATTTAAAAATATTTTTGTATAAGTTTTTTTTTCCAATGCATTCCATATTGTTGATCAACTTCCAGTCCCTAGACAGAGTAAAATTGTATTAAACACATCAACATAACAGAAATAAAAACAACAACAGTAGTAGTTGTTGTCATCACTGTTATTCAGTAAATCAAGTCACAATAAAACTACTAGCAGAAGTAATATTCATATACTTTAAAATGGTTTTCTAAAATAAAAGGTCCTCGCTTGGCCCTGAAAAGAACAATTAAAAATCTATTCATTTCTTGCTGTTGGTTTTTGTAGAATCCAGAGTAAGTATATCCTGCCCTTTCACCCTTACACACCCACAACATTTTGCTGTTTCTTAAATTGAAGGATGCGCAAAGGGTACATCTTTAGCACTGGATTTTGCAGGGAAGATCTCACAGGGAACTAATGATCTTGAATGGGATCTGTACAAAAGGATTTAAGATCATCCATCATTTAAGAAGGAACTCTTGATTTCTGGACTCTAGCCAGCCAAACAACTTTTTAATGTAGCTCAGGGGCTCCTGTAATAGTAATAATAATAATAAAAAGACCTTCCATCATGCAGCCACCACCAACTTCACATTTTTTGGCATCCACCCCAGATGATGTTCACAGCTAGTGTTCAGGGGAAAAGGTACACCCATTGCTTCAGTATTATTGGTTTTACATTGTATTTTGCCAATTAACGTAGTGTTGCATGTTCAGCAAAACTGGGCTTTGGAGGGTGTGGCTGCATATTCGCACCAACTTCTTAGTACATTTTGATTGTATTTCTTCTGGCTTCAAGGTTCCTGAAGTTATGCTGATATTCATTTGCTTCTTAGGAGTTCCCTTGCTTGTGACATGCAACAATCTAAATCAGCGTTTCTCAATGTTGGCAACTTGAAGCTCAGGGGGCTTCAATTAAAATCCACACATCTACATATTGCCAAATGGAGTGGTGCGGTGGCCTAGAAGTGGAGCTCTCACCTCACAATCAGGAGACTGTGAGTTCAATCTTAGGCAGAGGCAGATATTTCTCTCTCTGGTCACACTGAGAATATATCTGCTGAACAAAACTCCACATTGGCGACAGAAAGGGCATCCGGCCATTAAAACACTCTGCTAACTCCATTCAGTTGCCCAGACTCCACCCCACAAGGGATTATGGGTTCCTTGATGATCTTCATATTGCCAAGACCTAAATTGTTCATGAGTTCTCCCTCTTATGAAGAAAAGCCCATGCTTACTCCAGCTGCTGATATCTACAGCCCAAAGACACTGAGATAAGGTAATTTTTTTCTCTGTTCTGCACACCTCAGCATCATGAGGACTGCACTATCCACACATGTCTCCAAACAGGAGCTTTGCAAATGGAGTCAGTGGCTTCATGGCACATCTTTAGTCTCCAGATTAACTTTCCCCTCTCCAGCACTGATTGACTGCAAAACGCATGTGTCCATTGGAAGATTCCAAGGAGAAGTAGCTCTATGGTACAGGCATACTTATGACCATTTGAAATTACAAGGGCATTGAAAAGAGTTATATATGATCAGTCCTTGCACTTACCGCTTCACAACATCCCCATGGATATGTGATCAAAATTCAGCTGCTTGGCAAAGGGCATGTATTTATAAAGGTTGTAGTATCCCAGGTTCATGTGATTGCCATCTGTGACTTTCCCAGCCAGTTTTCGACAGGTAAAGTCAATGGGGGAAGCTGGCTTCGCTTAATGGCTGCATGATTCACTTAACAATTGCAGGGATGCACTTAACAACCATGGCAAAAAAAAGGTTTCTAAAATTGGGTACAACTCATTTAACAGCTGCCTTGTTTAATAAGAGAAATTCTGATCCCAATTGTGTTCATAAATCATGGGCTACCTGTAGGCAAAGGAGAAACTCGTGCGTTATGTTTCTGCATGATTATTTTTTAATCCAGAATTGTTGGAAATGTTTATTTTGCTGTTGTGTCTTAGTAGACCAAGACTTTGAGAGTCTTAACGAGCAATGAAAAAGATACTCCCTATTAAACTTCCAAACAGGAAGCATCAGGAATAGCTTGTTTCTCTCATTGTTTCTCTGGTGTCCCGCGCAGCTGGTAGTGTCTTCTACAAAAAATATACATCTTTCAGTTGGTAGCTGATGACTGAACAGTAGTCTGACAATATCACAGATGAAGCAATGCTATATGGTGCATCCACGCAACATAATTTCAAATAAAATGCACAAATATGCATGTTATTATATCTGGGATTGTAGCAGCTGCTCTTCATTTTCTCGCTTCGGTGTTGGCAATTTTCATTAGAAATTATTTGAAATCCATCCACTGCGCAAGCAGCTATTATAGGAAAGGACTTTGTCTGCCAAACAAGACCAAATTATTGGCCTTGGACCTTATTTCGATGAGCTGGGAGAAAATGTGTTTAAGACAAATTTCACCGCTGTCTAACAAATGATCTGAAGGAGCCAATTGACTAGGCAATTGGATCATGACTTTGGCAGGCACACTGAATGTATTGCATGCCCAAATACCAGTCTCTGTTCATGTTTGTTCACATCAAAATGCCAGTGCATGTCCAACACATCCTCAAAACATTCTAACTAGCTCATGGAGGGAAATGTGCAGTGGAGTACCTCAAGGTTCTGTCTTAGGCCCAGTACTCTTCAATGTCTTTATAAATGATTTAAGTAAAGAAATAGAAGGGGAACTCATCAAATTTGCAGATGGCACCAAGCTGGCAAGAATAGACAACACTCTAGAAGATGGGCTTTAGATTCAGAAGGAACTTGGCAGACTTCAACAATAAGATGCAATTCAGTAGTGAGAAAAGTAAGGTTTCACACATCAGAAGAAAACTGCACAGATATAGAATAGGCGGTACCTGGCTCAACAGCAGTAACTGGGAGTTTTGGTGAACAACCACTTAAAACATGAACCAACAATGTGCTGCAGCTGCCAAAAAAAGCCAATGCAGCCTTAGGATGCATTAACAGAGGGATAGAATCAAGATCGCATGAAGTGTTACTACTGCTTTATAATACCTTGGTAAGACCATACTTGGAATATTGTATTCCGTTTTGGTCGACATGATATAAAAACTATATTGAAATTCTAGAAACAGTGCAGAGAAGAGTAACAAAGATATAACAATCGGTCGGTGGAACGGCTTGCCATCAGAAGTTGTGGGTGCTCCATCGCTGGAGGTTTTTAAGAAGAGATTAGCCATTTATCTGACACGATATAGGACAGGCAGTTGGACTAGAAGGCCTCCAATGTCCCTTCCAACTCTTTACTCTGTTATTCTCTTAAAGGGAAAGGATCTTTCCCAAAAGTACTCAACAGTAGGTCCTGAAGAGCCAATGCCATTACTCTGATTTATGGAGGCAGTTCCTGGTTTATCTTCAGGTAAAAGTAATTGTATAATAACAATAACATAAATAACAACAACAGTAACCTAGGGCAGGAGATCTATCTGAGATTCCAGCTATACCTGCAAGTTTAGAATGTTGACCATTAGAACCCAGTAAGTACTAGTTAAACTATTAGATTGACACCAGGAATATTCAGATTCCTGTCTATCATCAGTCATAAATGGATACTGAGTGTAGACAGCCACAGACTTTGGGAAAGCTAGACAAAGTGATGGTTACAAAAACAAACATTTATTTTAGGCCCAGGCAACAGTGAAAGCACAAAAAAGAAGTTCAGATTACCTCGTCCCTCATTCATTGAAACAGAAAACCAAGGGAGAGAGAATACAGTCAGACTTCCAAGATTCTGTTACTATAGTCTATAGTTATGGTCACTGCTGGCGGAAGGAAGGAAGGAAGGAAGGAAGGAAATTACAAATTGACAAAGGGAGGGAAAGAGGGAGAGAGAAAGGCAGGGAAGGGAAAGAAGGAGAAAGGAAGGAAGATTTCTGATGCTCTCTGCAAGCTCTCCACAATAAACTCAATGGGGGAGCTGCAGGAAATCAGAAGTCGCTCCCACTCCCAGGATCATTTTGTTTCTCTGTTTGAGTAAGGAACTATCTCTGAAACGATGACCCAGCAGGGCACTAGTTATTTAGCTGGATATAATTGTAACAAAGAAATAAGTTCTGCTTTATTCTGGAATTTCCTCAATTCAAATAGACCCTTTAAGCTTTTCAGGGGGTTAACTACTGTAGTATAATTTAGAGATTTGGTGCGAAATTTGGGACTCTCAGTGTGTGAGCTGGGCAGTTATATAAATTTATTTAATAAACAAATAAATACTAAGGATCAGGAGGAATAGACTGTACAAGTCAAATTTCTTTTATTACAAACGTTAAGTTACCACACGAACCTGCCACCATCTGCAAGATTATTGGCAGATAAAAGCAGGACTTCAGAAATTGGAACCTGAACACTAAAGAAAGTCAGCTAGAAAACAGTAAGACCTTTGCTGTCTTTGTTTGCCATCTAGTGGACAAAATTCTAAATGATTCACCTCAGGATAAAAAGGATTAAAATGTACTTTTAAAAATAGAGATCACTTCAGATCGGATCCGTCCTACAATTGCATCGTCTCAGGTTACTTGAAGGGCTATTTATTTTGTAAGAGCCCAAGTAAAGCTATTGGTAGTTTTATGTTGTAAATCATCTGCCTCCTTGAAACCATAAAGTATTTTCCCCTTCATAGACTATTAAAGCTTGTCTTTAGTAGTTGCAATATATGACAAGTACTATAGGTAACATTTGGTTTGGTAGCACCACTTCTGAAGATATAGACCTGAGCAACTTATTGACTTATTGCTACAAGGATCCCTTCATCCATATTGAAAGAGCTAGAAACTTGCTTTTGGAAAGATTTATAGATAGACAACACTTTGGGAAAGTAAGAGAAGTAGACCCTGGGGTTTTCCCTCCAAGAAGTGAAATATCAATGTGCCAATTGTTTCCCAAACTGCCAGGTACTCTTTCTATGCTACTAGTATGCACAAATTAGTGGCAAAAATACTGATATAATACATACTTGTTCTTTCCATTGGACTGAGTGATTTTTTTTTTTTTGCATGAGAATTCAATGATCTGGGACACAAGGAAAGAATCCGTATATTCTACCAAAACTGACTTTATTTACTTACTTATTTATTTGATTTATGTAACTGCTCATCTTGCCAAGGTGATTCTGGATGGTGTACAGGATAACCACTGTTACATCAGTGTAACAAAAGAATAGAAATGTAAACACAATTGTCAGCCTTCCCGTTTAGATCTGATTAAGAAACGTGACCAAATGAGCTAATTCTACTTTCTACAGGTAATCCTCAATTTACAACCACAATAGAGCCCCAAATTTCTGTTGCTAAGCAAGACAGTTGTTAAATGAGTTTTATCCCATTTTATGATTCTCCTTTGCCACCGTTGTTAAGTGAATCACTGCAGTTGTTAAGTTAGTAACACGGTTGTTAAGCGAACCTAGCTTCCCCATTGACTTTGCTTGTCAGAAGGTCGCAAAAGCACATAACCCCAGGACGCTGCAACCATCATAAGTATGAGTCAGTTGCCAAGTGTCTCAATTTTGATCATGTGTCAATAGTCATAAATGTGAAAAACAGTTATAAATCATTTTTTTCAGTGCTGTTATAACTTTGAATCATCCCTAAATAAACTGTTATAAGTCAAGAACTACCCATATTGTATAGCTACATTAACGGAATCTTGGAAAAATTAAAAATCTCCCTTTTTAACAGCCTGAGAAACCAGGGATAACTCCTTTCTGAGTTCCATTCTCTGCCCATTATGAAGCTGTGGATTAAGCCTCTCGTATCTGATTATTCCCTAGGCAGCATCTCCCCTGCCGCCACCCGCTGCCCTGAGATCATTCCCAGGTACCTTTACAGTAACAGAAAAGTAAAACAAAAATGGCAACTGAGGAAAAACCCATCATAATAAATTAACAATACTTTTCAGGATTGGTTAACCTCCTGATTCCCGTGCCTGAGAAAACAGCCAAGTCTTAAGAGCTTTCTGAAAGATCAGTAAGATTTAGGCTAGTCTAATCTAAGGTAGATGGTGTTCCAAAAGGCAGGGGCAACAATAGGAAAAACATGCTTCCTGATCATGTAGATCAGAGTTCCCCAATCTTTCTGGTTTGGTGGCCCAGAGGGGAGGGAGGGGCAGGTACCTTTACGCACACAAGCACACACGAATGGGGCCAGGAGCCATGGGCATGCATGCGATGCTCACTGTGACGCTAGCACAAGTTGGGTTATCTGTGCATGCACGCACAGGCACAGGCACTAGCCAGCCACTCACACAGCCCAGTGACTAGCAGGCCATGGCTCAGTAGTGGGCCACGGCCCACAGATTGGAGACCTCTGATGTAGATGACATTCTGAAATAGATGGGACCTTCTCTTGGGGCAGGTAGACACAACTGGAGAGAGTCAGCCCTCCAGATACCCCAACCGCAGGTCATTTAGGACTATATAGGCAACAATGAGCACCTTGAATTGCACTCAGAAATATATTAAGAACCAGTGTAACCAAGGAATAACACGGGCATACTAAAGCACGCCCATAATTGCTCACGCTGCCTCATTTTGAACCGTCTGCAGCTTCTGAATGTTCTTCAAGGCCAACCCCATATGCCACAGGTTGGGGATCTCTGATGTAGATGGAATTCTGTAATATATGGGACCTTCTCTAGACCTCTTGATGCATGTAGACACAATTGGAGAGAGGCAGTCCTTCAGATATCCCAGCCCCAGGTCATGTAAGGCTATGTAGGCAACAGTGAGCACCTTGTATTGCACTCAGAAGTCTATTAAGATTCAGTGTAACCAAGGAATAACATGGGCGTACCAAGGTATGCCCATAATTGCTCACACTGCCTCATTCTGAACTCTCTGCAGCTTCTGAATGTTCTTCAGGGGCAATCCCATACAGAGAACATTGCAGTAATCCAATCATTGGCCAGAAATCAACCTCTGTTGAAAGCTAGTAGTAATTCAGCAGAAGATTTAAAGACCAGGGTGGGAAAAACTGGATCTATGTTAGTGGTGTCGATTATTTGTTTTAGTAGAAACTGAGTAACTTTGAATCATAGTATATTTGACTTTTTTATTTTATTTTTCTTGTTGATTTGATAATTAACCATGGTAGAAAACGTGGCTTCAGTCAAATGTTCACCAGCAATCATTTTTCAAGAAAAAGAAAGTAAAACATGATTTGGCAAGTAAACGCTTTTCTGAAGATGCCAACAATTTTCTAGAGATGTCTCCATAATCTGAATATATAAGATGTAATAAAACAATCTGATATGATTTAAGAACGTAAATGAATTTTACAACGGGTCTTGCTGAGAGCCGGCTTACATTTTTGTTCCCAATGGATCTGTGAAAGCAGGAAGAATGAAGGTTGAATTGAAGAATGAAGAAAGCAGGACCTAGGAAGAATGAAGTCTCACTAGTATTAGCCCATCAAGCTACTTAGAAAAAGTCTTCAGAGTACTAATGGTGTTTGTGATATGGCTAAATTAAAGCCTTCAAAATGTCTCGTTGCTGATGTTGCTGTACAGGAAAAGAAGATCTGAAGTTACCAAGATAGAATTACAGTTGGGACATGGAATGTAAGATGCACAAACACAGAAATCCTTAACCCGGTGAAACAATCAAAACAGTACCACTATACCTGGATATCATTGGATAGAGTATGCAGAAAACCAACTGATTACAGGTAGTTCTTGACATACAACCATTCGTTAGGGGCTGTTCGAAGTAACAATGGCACTGAAAAAGTGACTCATGAGCGTTTTTCACAGTTATGACCATTGCAGCTTCTCCATTAGTCACGTGATAGAATTCAGATGCTTGGCAACTGGCATGTTTTCATGACGATTGCAATGTCCCAGGGTCACGTGATCAGCTTTTGCAACCTTCTGACAAGCAAAGTCAACGGGAGAGCCAGATTCACTTAACGACCGTGTTACTAACTTAACAAGTGCAGCGATTCAGCTAACAAATGCGGCAAGAAAGGTTATAAAATGGGGAAAAACTCACTTAACAGCTGTTCTGCTTAACAGTGGAAATTTGGAGCTCAACTGTGGTTGTACGTCAAGGGTTGCTGTTGCCAAAGAAGGTGAGGAACTCAGTTATAGCATTAATGACATAGCCAGATGCTGTACATCAAACAGATAATAACTGTTAATCTACACGATCCTAGCTAAAGAAGAAGGAGAGTAAGTTTCCAAAATGATTTTGAACGTATCCTGAGAACATCAGGAATTGCTTTGAATTCTTGCACCTCATTGATAGAGAACCCAGAGGAATTATGGAATAAACTTAAAAGAAGTTGTTAAGAATGAACGGGAAAAGCACCTGAGAAAAATGAAGAAAGCAAACGGCATTTCAGAACAAACTATAGAAGTTGCTAAGAAGAAAAGCCAAAGTGAAGAAAGACAGAAATCTCAAAAAGAAACTTGAGAAAGTTTTAGAGAACTGTTATAAGAGACAGGGAGCACTGTAACAACAATATCTGTAATGCCATAGCAGATGGAAACGGACTTGAAAGACAAGGAAAGTCTTTCAAAAGATCCCTGAACTCAATAAGAGATTCTATTCTCGATTTGATATCTTACAGGGTACTAGAGGACAGATAGTAACCGATTCAAAGAAGATTAAAGGAAGGTGGACGGGGTATAGTGAAATACTTTACAACAGAGATCCAAGATGCTTCTGAAGATATTCCCTACTTAACAGATTCTCTAGTACTAGAAGATGAAGTTAGATCATTAACAAGTTGGAGAGCTATAGGACTTGCTACTGAACATGGCAAGAAGATCAGTACAGATAGTCCTCGACTTATGACCACAATGGAGCCCAACATTTCTGTTACTGAGACATTTGTTAAGTGAATTTTGCCCCATTTTACGACTTTTCTTGCCACAGTTGTTAAGTGAATCGCTGCAGGTATCAAGTTAGTAGCATGCTTGTTAAGTGAATCTGGCTTTCCCATTGACTTTGCTTGTCAGAAGGTTGCAAAAGATGATCACATGACTCCAGGATATTGCACTCGTCATTAATTTGAGTCAGTTTCCAAGCTTCTGAATTTTGATCACAGGACTGTGGGGAAGCTGCAATGGTCGTAAGTGTGAAAAATGGTCATAAGTCACTTTTTCCAGTGCTGTTGTAATGTCAAATGGTCACTAAATGAACTATTGTAAGTCGAGGACTACCTGTAAAGTTTTAACCAAGCTATGTTAGCAATTCTGGAGAATGACACAGTGGCCAACTGTTCGGAAGTGATCAATCTAAATTCCAACACCATAAAAAAAGGAGACTTAATAGAATTTGTTTTTATTTATTGATTTAAAACATGTATATAGGTGCCCATCTTATAACCAACTCTGGGTGGTTCGCAGTCAAAAACAATGTGCAAGCCATCCAGGGGTGGGCTTCAAAAAATTTAACAACCGGTTCTCTGCCCAATTGCTGGGTGGGCGTAGGCGTGGTGGGCGTGGCCTAGTCGACCTCCTGCACCACCCATTTTTCACCCTCCCCGGGCTCCGGAGGCTTTCCTTGAGACTCTGGGAGGGTGAAAATGGCTTCCCCAGGCTCTGGAGGCTCTCTGGAACTTTTGGGACTTCTGAGAGACCTGTTTTCACCCTCCCCGAGCTTCCGCACAGGCCCTACACTTACCTGCATCCAAAACGGTCTGCATGGGGATTCCTGGGAGGGGC
>JANHFL010000488.1:20719-40545 GCA_032468155.1 Oxyrhabdium leporinum
TTTTATATTTTTTATGTGAACCGCCCCGAGTCCTCGGAATGGGGCGGTATATAAATTTAATAAATAATAATAATAAATAATATACCGCAGAAGATGAATGAGTAAGCTGTGTAACCATCATACTGGAGAGGAAGTATAAGCACCTGGTTTTAACACAGGACATGCAGGAACTGTGAGGCAGGGGGCAGATTTTGGAACAACTATTTATGCTCATTCATTAAACATTGCAAGGCAGCTATATCATTTGGCAATGGGTAAAAAGGGCTTTGGACTGGCTCTTTATGATGGTATTAATTTGACTCTCTATAAGTCTTCATTAGTACAAACTGATTTGCCTCTTAGTTTAAACAGGATTCTGTCTCGTTTAAACGGGCTTTAGATGGGAGTTTGAGAAGTCCATTCCACCAAGCAGATTAAAGGACTGGAACCCTTGGCCAGATAACAGATGATTGGAGATTTGGAGTCATTCTGTGTTGACAGATATAAAAGGCAACTGTGCTGCTAAGAGGGTTTCAGAAGAGAGAAAAAGCACTGATATTCTGTGAAAAAAAATATTTTCTTCTTAAAAAGTGACCTGCAGGGAAATTATGTGCTGAGAATCTGAGTGATGGTAATACTGACAACTTCACTGATGGGCTGCTTTTGCGATGTTGCTTTGAACTTCAGCAAGGCAGTTACCTGAGTTGATAGAAGGGGTCGTCACTCAGTGGGAAAGCTCATGCTTTGCATGCAAAAGGCCTAGAGATAGAACCACAAGTGACTCCTGCCTGAAACCCAGCAAGACTTCTTTTGGGAAGTATAAATAATGACCTAGGAAGGCAAGGAATGTGGTATTAACATGAGGCAATTTTTAATCTTATCCATTGCAGGAAAGGGTGAGCATTTCTCCTTCTGTCCAACTAAAAAAATTGTTGGGACAAAACATTTGCTTAAGCATCAGGTAGAAAGGACGCTGAGGTCTTTGTCTTGGTAGGCTTACAATCTGCTGACTGAAATGTGTAGAGTCCAGTATAGTGAGGGAAAGAAGAAACAAACAATGTTCTTTGGTGTCAGTGTTGTCAAGCATTGCATAATACACCCTGCTTAGTCAACACTTATAAGCACTCTACTTGCTAGTCCTTAATTGATAATGTTCGGGGCACAAAGCTCCTTATATGAATTGAGGAGATAGCCACTGAACTACATATTGGCTCAAAAAAGCCTGATAAAAAGCCATGAAGAGACAAACTGCACTTATTTAACTGCCACCTTGAAATTACTTGGTATTCCAAACTATCTGTTCTTATTCTCTTATCCCACAGAAGTTGAAAGGGAACCACAATTTTTTTTTATTGCTGCTGGTCTTGAAATACACGGAACAATGTGAGATCATGTTGACACCAACTGATGTTTTCCAACTGACCAACAGGAGGTCAAATAAAAAAATATTTCAGTCAGTGCACTGTCCCTGAGATAGCGAGAGTCCTGGAATTAAAAAAAAAATCCCTTTCCCCTATTCAACATAGAAAGGGAGAATCTTCATTTTTTGGTAAACCGATGTGTATTTGAGTATGTTTGCTGAAGAACAAGCACTGTTAGCCAAAAGGAAAGCTTCCTAGTGGTGACACAATCATTCTAGCTCCATTTCAATGCCCACTGAAAATTTGAAGGTCACCATGGTGAAAAATCTGCAAATGGGGGCTCCTACCACAGATCCCTGGTATCTTATTCCTGGAATTTTTCTTTCCCACTTCCAATTTCAATCTGCAAGGCATTGTCAGCATTCACTGGATTATTTCAACCCAGAACTTGAAGAAAGATGAAAAAAGTATTTCTCTCAAGATTAAAAGTAGCATTTATTCTGAAACACTCCACCCCCTATGTTTTTGACAGTTATTCACTGTAGTAGAGATATTTCAAGACCATTTACAAGGTTTGGGTGATTAGTTTTTCTTAATTTCATTCTCTAATGAACCAGATTACTGTAGTGATAATAAAAACAAAATATCCCTTTGCTCATTTTAAAGGGATACTTTAAAAGTGAGGCATTACTGTATAGGTTAAATCAGGCTTCTCTCCAAATACATTGATTACATGTTGGCTAGATATGATTTTGAAGACATCAAGGTGGCAAAAGCAACTGTCTTTTTAAGGAGGGGAATCATTGGAAATATTTTGTCCAAGGATTCTCCATGAATGTTATAAATCAGTACTAACTCAATGCTCCTTTTTGCAATAAATAAATAAGCAATTACTGCTGTCTTTCATGAATGTTACATAAACTTAACAGAAAAAGCATGTAAAGGTACATATCACACAAAGACTCAATATTCTCTGGTAAGAACTATCCCCTTAACTTGAATAACTGTGTATCCTTTCCCACTCATCTTTACATGTCAAGTTATACATAAGTACGTATAAAAAATAGCACATATCCTGCCTAAAAAAATAAATAAAATCTGTACTACTTCCAGTTATTTGCTATTTTGGGATATTTTTATGCATTGTCTTTATTCAACATAAATAATGTAGACTTAGAGAGCCCCGGCTGACGTTGTGGCATTACCAGTCACAGGGAATGGAGCTCACCGTTCCTGTGATGGCTTCTCCCTGTTTGTGAGCTCCGAAAGGAGCCAAAGCCGCCTTGTAGGGGCAGCAAAGCTAAGGAGGGGTGCTCTGAGAGGTCGCAGGAGAGATCGCAACTTTCCAGCTGCTCCCTGGGCTTTTTTCCCTCTATGCCACGGCGAGGAGAAGAGGCAGCCTAAAGATAGCCGGCACAAAGCTGGGATAGCTGAGAAACATCTAAGAATTGTACTGGAGCAGAGTCGGTGAACAGTGTCTGGAACTGGGTGAGAAGAATACTTTTTATTTAAAACTCAACCCCAAAAGAATATCCAGGAAAAGAGAGGCTCATTGCTACTTTCAAAAGTGGCGTTTTAACATTTTGAGAATAATTTTAAAATTGAAGGAAAAAGAAGGGAGAAGGCAAACCTTTTAAAAATACAGAAAAAATGATTTTTAAATTGGACAGGCGCTGTTTCAGATACACATTTCAAAATGCTGGAACTATTTACTTAAAAAACTAACATCATCTTTATATCTTGGATTGTTACCTTTAAAATTGGATAAAACTGGTTAATATTGAAATTTGATTTAAGAGTGCCACCTGCTGACAAAAGGAAGGCAGAACACATTCCCAAAATCCCAGAAATACTTGGCTATTGGAGATTGAAATGCGAGAACAAGAAAGACATTATTATTAAAGTGACCCCTGAAGGCTTCAACACAAGACTGAATTTATAGAGGGATTTACGAAGGTTCTGAAAAGAATTTGGGACTATCCAGAGGAACAGGTCGATTAGCTTTGGGATATAAAGATTCATGAATATTGAACTTTTTCAGAAGTGAGTTTGGTTTGAATATATGGTTTTTGGAGTATTGGACAAAAAAAGAACAAAAGAAAATTTAAAAAGATGCTCCATCAGCAAGATATGAGTGGAATTTGGGAAGAAACAGCATCGATAACTCAGAGTATTAAGGATACTTTGACAAGAAGCTATAAGGAGATTATGAATAAAATGCAGAGCGTAGATAAGAGCTGGAAAACATGACAAAGACACCCGGGAGGAGGAGGAGCCAATTGAAAGAGTAGATGAAAAAACAGAGACAAACCAATGAATAAAATGAGATGACAAGAAGGTGATAAAAACAAAAATAATAATGACTGATGAAACAAACCGTGGGGAGAGTACTTTAAGGGAATTAAAAGAGGAACTGGAGTTGCAGGAAGACTTTTTTGAGAGAGAGATAGGGGCAAGAGCAGATATTTTGAAAGTTAGACAGTAGAATAGGGCTGAGAAGGGACAAATGTTTTAAATGATTGGTCAAGATGTGGAAGCAGATAGAGATAAAGATCCAAGAGAGGAATATGGGAGGCAAGCTAAGAAACGAACAATTAAAGCTTTGAAGTGAATAAGAGATGATGGATAGAAAGCGAATATTTTTAAATATAATAGTGGCAGAATTAAAAGTTAGAATAGGGATGGAAACTAGAGAGAGGGGGATTAATGGAATACACATTTTTATATAATAAGGTGAAGTAATAAGAAGAGGGGAAATCAGAACTTGAATGATGGTATTATTAAGTATGCTTGAATAATATGATGTTTGGCATAAAAATAACATATTGAAATATTGAATAACTAAATAATGGAAGATTATAACTCAACATAAATATGTGTATTATTATTAGAACCATATAAGCTTGCTAAATGTAACAAATATGATTAACAATATTTTATTTGAATTAAAAGGACTCAGAATATAGTGATTGGCATAAACATACATATTGAAATATTGAACAACTAAATAATGGAAGATCATAACTTAACATAAATATGTGTACTATTACCAGAACTATATAATCTTGTCAAACGTAGTAAATATAATGAATATTATTTGATTTGTACTAAATGACACTCAGGTGCCACACTGTTCACACATTGATATGTTTGTAAAAAATAAATAAATAAATAAAAAACGTGGGGAAAAAAAGAAAAAATGTTTTTTCAGGTTACTTTAAGAAATAGGGCTTACTTTATTCAGTGTAATGACATTTCATGCCCTCAGCGAAAGGAATAAAATAACAATCAATAAATAAAGTGTAAAATAAAAAAAATGGAACATGATAGTTGCTTTTAAGGAGTCTCATGGATTTCCGCATAGCTGTCATTCAGTGATCAAAGTTACAAGATGGTTTTCCTAGTAAGAGATAGCTTAAATATATTTTTAAGATTAACTAACTGAGAAGGTGGCTTCATGCCCAACTATACTTAGGCTTGGCATCTTGTATCACTTGAACAGACTTTTCATGAGTGCAACTCTACTAACCCTCAAAAGCAAAGTGAAGTGAAATAACCCACCAACTTGGCTTCTTTTTCCTTTTTCGAACCAGCATCAAATCAACACATTCCACTGAAGTTTTTATGACTTGAACACTCTAGAGTTCATCTCATCATCTGATGATTGGTAGACAGGCAGATCCACGTATATTGTCTTTTCTTCTGGGATCTGCTCCCTCCCCTGATGTTTTCTGGAGTACTGCTGTACTTTTCAATCCAAGTCCTATCCTGCAGATCCAATCTGGGTTGGTCACCAGGACCAGAGTTTTAATCTTCATGCTTTCTCAGAACATTCTTCTGAGAGAGAAGTTCCCTGAGGATGGGATCCAGCATGAGTCTGAAAGCTTGGAATACTAAACCTCTGGTCCCAGTGATTGGCCCAGATTGGATCCTGGGACACGTATATTCGCCTTCATAGGTCGTATGTTCTGTAAATATGACTTGGTTAAGTGCCCCTGAGATCAGCCAAGGTAAGTTAGGTTCTGCCTGCCATCTGCTGAGAGCTGCTCAGCTGTAACAGATGATTTAAAAGCTCAGATTGCAGCACTCTAGGTACCCTTTTTCCTCATCTTAGGGTAGAAATCCATTTAGAGTAAAGCTTCAGAGAATATTTTTAGACTACAACTAAGAAAAAATGGGGAGCAACATTCCCTCAGGTCTGGTGGTCGCAAATTGCAAAGAGCTATATAGATTAAGATGAGCCTGTTGATTGGGGACCATAACTAAATGAGGAAAAAAAGTTTACATAACCTAATAGAGTTTAGGAAATGATATTGGCATTGGCATTGGCATTGACAAAATCACCGTCAGTCAATTTCAAAAGGTAGCTTTACTTGGAACAGCTTACATCCTGCGTTGGTACCTTGAACACAATAAAAAAACATCTGCCTATTCCAGGTCCTGGGAAAGACTCGATGGATAAAAATGCCAAAGCCAGTCTAATCATCTGACTCACTATATGACCAACCACAATAATAATCATCCCCTCTAGGTATACCCGCTTGTTATGGGTGAAGGGCTTATGATGCCCTGATGAAGTTGAGAGCTATGCTGGCACTAGGGTCACCCATGCCAGATAAGTCTTAGTGGAAGAACCAGACCATGTGTATCCATCAACCCATTTAATGGGGTGACTACTGATCAACTTGTGGGACTGCTGTGGAATAAGCCTTGCTACAAAGCTCCAAGTCTACCGAGCAGCCAGTGAGACCTGGACTATATATAGGAGGCATGCTATGCAATTGAAACACTTCCACACGACATGCCTCCACAGACTTCTGAGGATCTGGTGTCAGGACAAGGTGCCAGACACAGAAGTCCTCTTCAGAGCAGGCCTGCCATCAGTTCACACCCTGCTGATTAAAGCTCAGACAAGCTGGACAAGCCATGTTGCAAGGATACCAGATCACCGCATCCCCAAACAGCTCCTCTATGGTGAGCTGTCTCAAGGAAAGTGATCACATGGGGGACAAAGGAACAGATACAAAGACACCCTGAAAACCTCTCTCAAGTCCCTGGATATCGACACCACCTCCTGGGAGACCCTGGCACAAGATTGATTGACATGATGCACATTGATCCATCAAGGCTGCCAGACATTTGAAGACAAAAGGACAATCATAGCACAAGAGAAGCGAGTGCTCCTTAAAGCCAGAGCTGCAAATGCTGCAATAGTGGTGCCCACACATGTCTGCCCAACATGTGGCAGAACATTCCATGCCCGTTTAGGCTTTACAAACCACCTGCGGACACACCGTGGAGAGCCCACAACCGGTTAGATGTCAAGGTCTTCTTCGAAAATGATGGACGAACGTCATCATAATGTGGTGAGAAAACAGAAAAAGAAACTTATACTGCAGGGGTTCCAAACCCCCAAGCTGCAGCCCACTATTGGGCTGTAGCCCATTCAGAACCAGGTCATGGAAGTGGTGAGTGAGTTCACGCACGCAGCTTCACTTGCTGTGCAGAGGGTGGGCAGGTGAGCACACACACGCAGCTCCATTTGTGCAAGCCGCTTGAGCAAATGAAGCTGCACGCTCATGTGAGCTTGCCTGCCACTCATGCAGAACCATCCCATCCCATCCCCCCCTGCTGGTCTGGAAAGCTGGAAAGGTTGGAGACCACTGTTACACTGGATCAGTCATAGTCTGGATCAACAAGGACTGTGCCAGATGTTAGGGTTCCTGGGCATCTGTCAACAAGTGGGCAAGGCAACTCAGGAGCTATGTCTGAGCAACCAGGGCTTAGTCATGTAGGATTATCAACAACCACAGAAAAGACAAAAGTGAATTATGTTTGACAATCCATTGAAAACTGTACTGTGTTTGAAAATTATTATAATAATAATGTTGTTGCTTTCAGTGAGGCATAACCGTGACTGGTTCTGGGGCTTGTGTGCTTGGAGGAAGATTAGAGCTATGCCAGAGGTTGACTCATATTGGGCAGATCTCATCAGAAGAGCCAATGAGTGTCTTTCTCATGAACATTATGAAAAAGATCTTAAAGTTCAAACTCAGTGGTGGAAACACCATCAAGGAGATTAACACTTCTTCCTAGAAGATGAAGTAACAATCACCTCGTTAATAGTTGCAAGAAGATCATGCAGACCAACTACAAACAATAGCAAGACAAAATAGCAACAACAGTGCATTGGACTATCTGCAAGAAATACCTTTTGCCTGCAAGAAAGAACTAATAGGACCACAAAATAGATAAAGCAATAGAAAATCAAGACACTAAAGTGCTCTGGGATGCTAGAATTCAACAGACAAACACCTGCCACATAACTTCCTGGACTTAACTGTTGATAAGAAAGAAAAAAAGTCTGGATAGTGGACATTGCAGGATCTGGAGACAATAAGATACAAGTGAAAATCACAAAATATAAAGACCTGCAAATAGAAGTAGAACAACTTTGGTAAAAGTATGTAAAGATAATAACAATAGTACTAGGTTCTTTGGGTGCAATCCCAAAACATCTGGAATCCCATTGGCATTGACAAAATCCCCACCAGTCAATGTTAAAAGACAGCTTTACTTGAAACAACTTACTTCCTGAAACAATATTTTTAAAACTATGAAACAACAACATTTGCCTATCCCAGGACCTGGGAAGGACTCAATATGCAGATAAAAATACCAAATCCAGCCTAAAAATCTGGCTATGTGACCAACCATAATATGGCTGAACAATTCTGATTCTGTGTTCTTATTCTAAACGTCTCTGCTTTCATTCATATATATATGTGTGTGTGTGCATACATGTGTACATACATATGTACATACACCTTTTGAATAACAAGACTATTTGAGCTGATGTGAAGCCAATGCAATAATGCTTTCCAAAGTCTGCAAACAGCAGAATGCAAAATCTCTAGTAAAGGGAGAATTCTGTTCAAGATTTTCACAATTCTTTCTTATGCACTAATTAATTTGTCAAGTTGTCTGGTTTGCCATTTGGAGATTAATTTCACTTGTTGCCCAGATGCTGTTTTTGCTTGCTTTTCTAATCCATCTTTTCTCCTTCATAGTATCTTTATTACCCTCTTCAGTCAAGTCTAATTTTAAATAGTCAATGCAAAGCAAACTGCTCTCTGTAAGCTTTTCAGGAGATGGCATTATGCCCACTCTTGCTGCTAGTGGAATTTCACAAGACTTTAACGAGGAGCCAAAGCAAAATGGCAAAACACATGTTTTGCATGCTGAAGTTTCAATTCCCAGCATTTCTGGATCTGGATAAAAGCATCTCAAATAGCATTGCTGAGGTGGGAAAGATTCTACGTGCTCTCCTTGTTGCTCTCCTGATGAGTTTTACCATGGCTCCCATAATCCTTGAGCAGCAGCATCCCTGGAGAACATCAGGTTGGAGAAAAGTGGAGGGGACGATGATTAGAACTTCGCGAAATTAACTTTCTGTTGGATCAGCCACAGAATATCTGGAGTGTAAGGCAAAATGCGCTGGTGAAAGAATGCGGAAAAATTATGAGCAACTCACTCCTACTGATTCATGCTGACTTTCCTCATTTATCAGCCTAAAGGCTCAAATCTGGGAAGCCCCTACTGGCACTTGCACAACATCTGCTCAAAGATGTTGACATTGATTGCTAATGGAAAGCCAAATGGGTTGTTGAATATCCAGACATAGGAAGACATAGAAATGACCTCATGCAAAAGGTGCTGGGCTTTGAACTACCGCACAGCAATGGACAATCCTGAATAAGATTCGCTCCTCACACAACATTTGCTGGGACTTGCTGTATAAATGGGGCATAGTATCCTCCCCTCAGTGTGACTGCAAGTTCCCACATCAAACTGTGGATTACATCATGACTGGCAGTAAAGTATTGGATTTTTTTCATATAAACAATGCTGTGCTTCAATGGATAGATGGCCTAGACGTTGATATTTCAACATAGATCTTTTTAATAATCATATTTTATTGTGTTTTTTTAATCCAGACAAAATGTTAATGTATATTGCAAGTCCATGTATGATATGCCACACACTAAATAAATACACATCTGTAGTCTAGGATGCTGGACTATCAAGATGTCTCATTAACAAGAGATTTATTTTTGTGTAAATCAGCTCAATTTTGTGTAAACCAATCCCATCTAATCAGGAGAGGATTATTATCTTTGGAGTGTCTGTGCACAACAATCAAAAAGAGCCATACAAGATGATGGCCACAAACTCGACTTTGAATGAGTTGGTACCTGTAGGTACCTATAGGACATCTGTCCTATATCAAAATACTGTTCTAGGACATTTTCCTTTTCATGAGAAAGCTCAACATTTATTCTTTCTGCTGGCCATTGCAGATCTAAATGGCTTTATAGAAGAGGGAATCCTATCAGGGTTTGCATCTTCTTGATAGTTACCAAACATATAAATGAAACTCTTTCATGCTGTGTCAACAACTGTCTCATCAAATGAGTTATGAACCCTCTTCAACATGCTGGTGGCCTTTTAAGGTACAAGTGGCAGCTGGCTTATTGGATTTTTGAATCACTGTGGTACATCAATAGCAATTCAAGACCATGACCTCCAGACCTCCCTTAGACAGAGAAACTGGCTAGGTGACTTTGGACAGGTTACTAAATCTCACCCAACCCATCTCGAAAGATTGTGGTAGGGAAAAAAAAGAAGGAATATTATATACACCACCTTGAGTTGAACAAAATATAGGTGGGATATAAGTCTCAAAGCCTAACCTAACCTAACCTAACCTAACCTAAATAACATAACATAACATAACATAACATAACATAACATAACATAACATCATAACACATAACATAACTAAGAGGTAGCATTTCTGCCAAACTGCAAGAGAGTTCTTGAAGTTTTTAATATTTTTTTTAAATCGAGGAATTGGAGCCAAAGCTTAAGGTTATCCATAAACATGCTGGTGACTATGACTCAGTGACTATGCTAGTTGGAACAGCCAGTTACAAACCTCATTTGGAAGAATTAATTATAAATTTAGCAGTGGACTAATTCCATTCTGTCCACATGAAGAAAAATGGATTCATTCACAGGATGCTCATGAAAACGAAGACTCAGAAACAAAACTTCCCACCCTTTATTAAGCATTCATTTCAGATGGAAGTATTTGATGCCTTTTATTGACCAACACTAAGAAAATAAATTTTCTGCCTCAATTGTACAGAGCCTGGCATGCAACCAAGTCCAATTCTTATTCAGTGCAACTGAATATATTTTATTCTTCTGGGAAAAAAGATGTTGGCATGTCTGCTTTGTTGTTTCTGTTCAATCTTGTAATTGTTCAAAAAAATTAAACTTATTTTATTATTGTTTGGGTAGAGGAAGCAAATGCTTTGTCCCCCTTGTTGACTTCTGAAATGGTTTTATACTTTTAAATGCCAATTAACAGGTGACAGAAATGCTGGTCCTTACGTGGAGACCCATGTCTACATAACAGGCCAAGCATTTGGATGATCCCAATCTCCCTCCAGCATAAATATCGTGGTGTTTGAACCCCCTGAGACCTGTGGAGTTTACAAGTATGCTGTCAAGATCCTCTCTGTTGAGAGAGCCCTTGAAGTACTGCCAAAATGTGAGGGGATTCCGGCACTTTTATGTGCTCGCAAACACCGGTCTTGCCGTCAGATGCCAACTCTCTCTGCCCTCCAAATGTGGGTGTGAATCTCAAACATTGAGCTGACATTCCAGGGTGGAACGCAAGAGCGCATGCCTGCCCAGTGATGCCAGAACAGCAGGTGACGCTGGCTCAGACTGGTGAGAGGAGAAAAGTAGCTTGCTGGCTTCTTGTTACATGTCCTCAGAATTTTACAGGATGGAATAAGGGACAGAGGAACAGATATAAAATGAGGTTACAAAATCCGGATGTCCAGATCAAATTGAGATGGGTGTAAGGGATAGGGTTATAGGCCTGGGCCATGATAACATACCCCCCAGCGGCGGGGACATATCCCCTTGCATCTGACTTTAGATTATCCCAGGATGAATCGCATTGCAGGACAGGCATCCAAAATATGTCTCTCTTGAAATCAGGGTGGGTGGGGGTGGGTGGGAGAAAAAGTGGGGAGAGGAGAGGCCAGTGTGTCAAAAAGGTGAGAAGAGGGCAAATGGGTCCATACAATGGAATTTCAAAGTGGATGAGCAAAGCAATTCCTTATTTTTTTTTAAAAAAAGAAACCCTACGCAACCCTACTTGAAGACACTCTTCTAGCCTAGCTTCTTTTTTCTTGTCTGAAAAGATAAAATCTTTATCTAGTCATATTGAACTCCTGGTGACTTTGTGGACATCTGCACATTCTTTTCTTGGAAGTGGATTGTCGTTGCCATCTTCTGTAATGTCTTATTGACTTCCGCATCTAGCCCTCAGCCTTGATATTTCTGGGCCTTCCGGAACTAAGGTCCTAAGTCTAAACCTATTTAGTTTTGTGGAATCAGCCAACATCATAATGGTTGAGAGATGTAAGCAGTTTTTAAAGATATTTTAAGGCTATTGGGAACTTACAAAAGCATACTCTGATTTCCTGTCGATAAAAATCGGCAGGAAATTGTGCTACTGTTGTTTGCTGGTTTGCCAATTCCCTTGGTAAGATCTTGGAATTCCTTTAGGAGACGTGAATAGAGAACTTCAGGCTACAATACTCATGTTTATAGGATTGCAACTTTGTTAGTTATTCCCATTTCCTTATGCCACTTTTTACTTGTACAGTCCTTGCTGCAGTTGTATGGAGCACACATAAACAATCTGTCTCCCATGAAGTTGAACCCAGAGATTGACTAGGTATTGTAGGACGCCTAGAAAAGGAAAATAATCTTGCACCTTTAATGGTTATGCAGAAGAGAGAATTTCAGCAGGTAGACTTTGCATAATTGAGCATGATAAGGCTGAGGTAAATCTGCCTTCTTGAAACCAGGATCTTCTACGTATGTTGGGATTGCAGCTTCCAAAGTGGAAATCATGCTTTCAACACACCTGAAGGGTGCCAGTTTGAGAAAGTCTATGTGAGGTGGACAAATGAACTTATTTAACACAAGTCAGCATCCTGCATCACTAACTGCTAATTTGTACACAAGATGTTCCTAACTTATTATTTTTAAAATGCAACATCATCTCAGCCCTGAGGCAGGGTACCTTGAGGAAGAGCATGATGACAGATATGTACACAAATATGTATATAAATATGCACATATACATTTCCTTAGTTATCTATCTACTATGATGAATCAGATGAAGCCTGCTTTGATGGTAATGTTTTTTTAATTAAGCCAAAATTGCTTAACATCTTTATTGAGTACAAAATCTTTCCCTAGTTTCCTGACCACACTTGAATTGGCTTTGAATACCTCTTTAAAAAAGAAAACAGCATGTCATTGTGAGTTTAAAGCCTTCAATGTCTAGAGATTTCATGAAATAATAAAACTAAATGCAAGATAATATAATTAAATCAATCCGAATAGAGCTGGCAGGGACCTTGGAGGTCTTCTAGTCCAACCCCCTGCTCAAGCAGGAGACCATATACCCGGGTCTCCTATACACCCACTTCAGACAGGTGGCTGTCCAGTCTCTTCTTAAAAACCTCCAGTGATGAAGCCCCCACAACTTCTGAAGGCAAGCTGTTCCACTGGTTAATTGTTCTCACTGTTAGGGGGGTTCTCCTTAATTCCAAGTTGCTTCTCTCCTTGGCTAGTTTCCATTCATTGTTTCTTTTATAGAATTTTATGGAATAATTCAATAATGGAACACAGAAAACATCCTCAATAGAAGCATTCTTGCAATGAAAGCCTACAAAATTGTTGCCAATTACATATGAAAATTATAGACATCAACAACCTTTTCCAACTGTTTGCTTTGGAGATTATAGAAGTTGACATCTTTTGGGAGAGTATTGGTAGATGGAGGACTGGGCTGTAGTACAACTCTACTATATTATGTGCCTCCAAAAATGTGATGCTGGTTGGTTATATTATATGGACAATATTTATACAGATTGTAATACATACAAATTATACATGTATGTACAATGACTTGAATATACATTAGGAAAGCAACTTAATTTATTGTGGAATGTTTCCCAAGCATGCAAGACAAGCATTTAGGCAGGAAGAATGTACATAGAAGGAACAGATTTCACACAACATGGATAAAAACATAAATATGTCAGGGTGGGAAGATGACTTTGCTATTTCTTCTCGTTGCTTTCTGTGAAGATTGGTCTTTGCAACACAGATGGACAGTAAACATAAAGTGAGATTATTAGATCCAACCCTTAGCCTTTCTAATTCAGACCCAGATTCCCACAAGGTACTTTTGGGGAGGTTATAAACAGGCAATTGTTGGGGGGTTCTTTTTCTATTCTATGCCTGCCTTAGATTCTAATACCACATACCATAAACAATGGCATTTATTGTGCCTGTATACTGCCTCCTTTCACACCATGACAAAGATAACAGTCTGTTTTTTGTTATCTGTCTCTTTTCTAAGGTCACAGTGCCAGCTGACTCTCTTTACTCTCATGATTTTACCCATGCTTAAGCCACATCCAACATCATACATGTTATTAAACCTCCATAACCTTCCATAGCTTTGTGTCATACCTTCAGCATTCACCATTGACAGAAAAGAGATCAAAGCGCTTTGATCTTCCTCTGACCACAGGGAAGACCTTCCCAGAATCACTGTAACATCATCTAGCTTCCAGGAGATTTTCATCTTCTGAAATTATGGCAACGTGGGTTCAAAACAAAAAAATAGTACGTTCTTGTGGTTTATTGTAGACCATAACTTAGCACTGGTATTTATCAATAACATGGTATAAATGCTTTTATAAAAGTGGAAATGGCAGTCAGTTCTCTAGTGCTATTTATTTGTTCATACAGGCATTGGCTTCTGGGCTGCTATTGAATGTTGAATGTTTGCTTACATTAGAATCTCTCTGCTGGCTGGTTTGCTCACACTTGTATCTCTGTCCTACATTAAAACCTTACATTACATATGTATATTATTTCCCCCTTCCTCTTCCTCTCAATTGTTCAAATTCTAGCAGATTGTCTCTAGGCTACCCACTATGTTTCCTTCTCTTTAGAAAGATCATCCAACCATACAGATCATCAATCTTTACTATCAGGTTTGCTAGCAGTAGGTTACTGATTGCATTCATAAAACACCCTTAGCTTGATCATTGAACGTAATCATTTGTGTTTCCATAATACACTGAGGCATAGTCTAAATGAACAGGCTACACACAGTAAAAAAAAAAAGTTAATGAAGGTTAAAAGCAGTGTTTTTCAACCTTGGCAACTTTAAGATGTTTAAGACAACTTCCAGAATTGTGGGAATTGAAGTCCACTCATCTTAAAGTTGCTGAGGTTAAGACACACTGGTTAAAAGTAACCAGGTTTGGTATGCTGTCTGTATGTGATCACTTCCTTTTTAGGATTAATTGATTAATGTGTTTTGAATGAAAACAGCCAATGTGCCACACACACACACACATATATATATAGCCATATCAATCATGTACATACAGCCTCATAATGTTTTACTCATAATTAAGATCTGCTCCCAAATCACTGCAATGTTTTGCTACATGGGATAACAACTTCTGGGAAGTTTTCCAGATTCATAATCATGCGACATCCAGTGTCAGAGATGGATCACAGAAATGATTCTATTTTCCCATTTCTTCCTTTTTTAATCATCTTCCTTCCTAGAAATCAAAAGGAATAATATAATAACATCTTTTTAGAATAGCACATTTTATTAAAGTTTTCATGACCTATACCTTCTAATAAAATGTGTTACTCTGAAAATGTGGTACTAGACTCTTTCTAATTTTCTGCTACCTTTGGAAATGTGATAAAACAAAAAAAAATGGAGTATGAATCATATTTTAATACAAAAAAAATGAAAATTAAGATTAAAAATGGAGCCAGAACTTTCCCTTTTTGGTTTAATGGAAAAAGAATTAGAGTAAAATTTGGAACTTTGTTATTATATATGTTGACAACACCAAGACTATTGTATGCACAAAAATGGAAGGACACTTCTATTCCTACCATGGACGAATGGTTGCAGAAGTTGATGGAGTTGGCTGAAATGGCCAACTTGAGTATTTTGACTAAAGAAAAGAACATAAGTACTTTTGTTTCCACATGGAGATTGCTTCTGAACTTCATGCTTGATGTGGAGAAGAATGAAACTCTATCTTTGGGTTTTACTGATTAGACTTATAGCTAGCTCTTTATAGAAATGACTTGTTCATATTATTATGAAAAGGCAAAAAGGTGTGATTTGATGTTAATGTCTTATTTTACTCTAAGAGAGAGAGAGAGAGAGTAGTAATGCTTCTTTTTCTTTTTTATCTTTCCTCACTTCTTTCCCCTCCCCCCCAACTGCTTCTCTATTTACTTTGTATTCTGTATTTTATAATACTTTACAACTCAATAAAAATATTAATGATAACAAGGAAAAAACAATTTTTTTCTGCTACCTTAAACAAACATGGCTGTCCTCCTGTAATGTCTTCTTTCCTATAAGCACTGCTACAGATTATTTGGAAGTCAAATCCAGTAAATTGTATCCCACAACAAGGCTGAGCAACTAACTAACTTGTTCATATATTCAGTGATACAGCATCAACAAGAAGTTTGTGGAAAGAGCAATCATTTTTGACAACCTGTCTTTCATAACTCAGTAGCAATGAGCATTTGTTTCCGGCCTTGAAAGAGAATCTACCTCATAATTGAATTTCTTCCATAATTGAGTCAGAAACTGTCAATCCATTCCCAGAAATGCTTGTCATTAGTTTATGAAAAATGAATTAAAGTGTTTCGGAGTATGGAAATTCTTTGCCTCCTTACTTATGCTCCAGTCACCAACACATGAGTCTGTTTGCAAGAACGTGGGCTGGCATCTACAGAGGAATGCACAGAGATGCAGAAGCTTAATCCTCCCCGCACCCCTTCAGAGAGCATGCGTCACTTCAAATGACTCTTCTTCAAAGAGTCTCAGCAAACCTACACACCACTGAGTGTTAAGGATTTACTTAGGTAAGTTCTTTCATGAGTTTAAGCAGCTGAGTGTTCCATTGTCTCTGAATGGCACATAATTGTCCAGGCAAAATCAGAACTAATTCAATACTGTGTTTTACCCTGGAAAGGGCCTATATGTAAAACAACAAAGGGGCAGAGTGTAGATATTTGCTTGAACTAATTGAAAGTGCTAAATAGTGTGTGGAACTAAGGCAATTATCTCACTTGTCTGTAAATTTGATACTATAAATATAGGTTTTGCCTGTAGGAAAGCACAGAGAAGATATTCCTCTACTATAATTATTGTAGTGGGAGAGCTGTTGAATTCCTGCATTTTGTGGACAACTTCCATGATCAAATGAATGAAGGCAGATCTGTGTCCTTCTCATTCACCTGCTATTCACTTTCTTCTAAAGTCCTTTGGAAATGCCTCTGCTAGCACTTTCTTAGGTCCTCTTTGTGAAGTGTCATAACATCCTTTTGACCCCAGTTTTGGCACGTAGCAAAATATATTACTTAGGCATTGAGTTAGAATTGCACACAGAGGAATAGAAAGTCATTGAAATTAAAACTTAGAGAAGAAATTATATCTTTAATTTATATATCTACCTGGACATGTGCGTGTATATGCTCAGCATCCCATGACTGTCAACATTTACTGAATATTCCATGTCAACATTTTCTCTTTGATTTTTAGCATTTGTTTCAGATGTGCAATGGCATTTTCTATCCAACAGATTTTACTAATAACATTAATTAGATTAAATAATATAATAGCCTAATATACAAGAAGTTGTCCTTGATGTACGGCCACAATTCCTTTTAAGAGCACCTTCAGCTTCAGCTTTAAAATATAACATGGATCAGAAATTTTTAATTCTGCCCCCATTTTTCTGTTTGAAGCTGTCACTTTCTGCTCCACTTGGATTTTCGGGCTTGCAGTATAAGGGGACCTATTGTTCCTTCAAAGCAAACTCATGGGCTAGTTCAGTGAGCCCTGAAGGGAAAGAAGAAGCTGAATAAGAATAGGAGCAAAAACCTCTTTCATAGAGAAACTCTTACAGAACTTAAATGACTGAATCACTAGCGTGATGAAGTCAATATCTGTTTCTTCACTTGGCCTTCCAGATTGCTTCAGCTGCAACCCACTAATAGTTTGATATGAAAAAGTCTCATTTATTCCACGGGACTGCTTTATGGCACTTAAGTTTGGAGAGTAGAAACTTTGATGAGTCAGGAAGTAAATAGAGAACACTTGTCTCATCAAGAGTAAACTATCTATATTTACACTTCATCTTGTGACTCACAAAACTTTATTTTATCAGGGCTGCCCACCCTTTTGCACTATGGTAAAAACAAGAGAACAAGACTTTTGACTTGGCTATTGTATACAAAGTCTATTTTTAAACGTTTGAGCCCTGGACGGGTGAGGAGGAATGGAAGAGAGCATTAGTCAACTACAGATGCTGCCACACACATGCAAATTCTGCTGATGTTTGCCCTAGAATTGAATATTTTAGCAGAAATGAAGGAGGACATAAAGAAAACTATTCTGCAATGAATGGATATTTTCTCTGAGTGTTCAGAAGATCACTGACACAGAAATAACCTTTTTAAAAATATTAAAGATATTGTTGTGAAATGGGGAGTTCAACTTTTTCTTTAAAGCACTCTTAAAGTTTACAGTTGACTTCATCAAGTTGTTATGCTGTATGTTAAGAAAGTATATGTCTGCATAATTCATAAGTTGGACTATGGAAGGCTTCTGCTGAGAACAAAAAGCAAGAGAAGGAAAAATGATGCCCCATAGGACTTTATCCTAGATTTCCTAGTCAGGCAGAAGATGAAATCTTTTTATGTTAGATGATCAAACTTTCAAAGAAACATGTACTATTGACAATGGAAGATTTCAGGTATTTTGGCAGCTGTGGCAATCTAACTCAGCCAGGAGTCAAAGTTTCAACAAGTTATTATCTTTGGCTATAAGTACTTGTGTTCTCCTTTCCAGTAACTTCTTGGGCTTGGAGACATAAACTCAATTTGAACAATCCTCAAACTTGCACCGTCCTTCATCAGGCACCAATTTCTTTTTCCATTTCCAGAGTTTTGCTAGACTTGACCCGATGTTCAGACTGGCTAAATGTGGTCTCATCTAACCCTCAGAACAAAGCTTTGTAAACTCACTCCAGTTCATGAATCACAACCATCTTGTTTCACAATTCATTCAGAAAAGCTATTTTTAGCTAAAGCAACCCAAGCAGAGAAGAAAATGTCTTTGTGAGAGAGGAGAAGGTGGAAGAAGAAGCATATGTGGCCACAGAACCTTCTCAAAATTTGGAACCAAACACCTCAATTCAGTTGTAAACCAATCTTTCTTGGAATCATGGAAGATTTAATTTACGATTGCTTTGGGATACAGTGCCAAAGGCAGAGGAGAGAGAGTTAGTTAGTTTCTAGATAGGTACTTTGACAGCAAAAGGCTAGATTCACTCTACTATTTTCCTTTCTTATTTTATTTATGTATTATGTCCTTGAATATGTAATCTGCTCTGCTTTGAAAGGTCATGGTGAGATATATTATACAACTGAAATTCACAAGGCATATAGGGAGACCACATCTTTCAAATCAGAGTGCAGCTCTAGTGTATCAGAAGAATGTGACAATTGATGCCTTAAAAAGAACTTGAAGAGGATAGTTTTTTCCTCTTTCATGGCCCAAATTCAGGGAAAAATAAATCAATGAGATATTACTTTAATAACAGTATTGCAGAAGAAGCATGTAATACACATCTAGTGTTTATGGTGTGCTCACTGTTTGAAGCACCATTTGACCCCTCTTCCCCAAGATCAGATTGGTTCCACAAAACATTGAAAAACTGGATATTTGGAAGTTCAGATGGCCCAATGAGTAATTTCTCTTTATCGCCTTGTTGGGTTCATCCTTGGTGACCATTGCTGTTTCTTTTATTTTGCTAATATGGTTTTTATTGCTTTAATGTGTTACTATCCACTTGGAGTCACGCTTGCAATATGGCGTCTATATTAAATAAATACTTCCTGCTGTAATTTGAAGCATTAAAATACCACTGGTGATTATTTTGTCCAAACAAAATTCAGGTTGCCTTGTCCAATGTGTAGACACATAGTGAAGATGCCAAAGATGCTATGACATTAGCTATACACAGACATTTTCAAGGAATTAGTAATGACTGAGTCTTTGATTGCCTTGAACAATATTTAATGCTTCAATAAAAATTTATAAGAAAATAGCAGTCAATCAACTAGAAATTGTCTGCTGTGCAAAGTATTGTCCTACTGTGGTTCCTGATTCCTTATTTTGAAGAGAAGAGAAGAGAAGAGAAGAGAAGAGAAGAGAAGAGAAGAGAAGAGAAGAGAAGAGAAGAGAAGAGAAGA
>JANHFL010000488.1:40645-52754 GCA_032468155.1 Oxyrhabdium leporinum
CAATCTGGGTCCTCATTTTACCCACCTTGGAAAGATGGAAGGCTGAGTCAACCTTGAGCCTGGTGAGATTTGAACTGGCAGTCAGCAGAAGTGTCCTGCAGTACTGTATTCTAACCACTGCACCACCACGACTCATAGCTGAAGCACCATAAATCAATGCTTTCTCAACCAGAAAAGGGTAAATTAAGAAATCCTTAATGTTAATATCAAGTATATCAAGCCAGATGGATACTTCTTTCTGCTTACCAATAATAAGGACCAATGATGCACATTCGCAACTGCTTTCTATGCCCTAAATGGGAACTGAGATTGGAGTTTACAATATTATGAATCTTAATGGCTTATTCTTTGTCTTTTTTAATATGGATGCTTTGGGTGTTTGCCAGAGCAGAAAAGTGAGATATAATTCAGTCAAACAAGCAAGTAATGCATTTCATTGCTTGTAGCTGGATTATTTAAAAAAATAGGATACACATTTTTGTCCATTTATTCATTTATATCCTGCTTTTATTTATTGATTAATTTTTATGCCACCCATCTCACTGATAGACTGACCCTGGGGCATTTATAATACGATAAAAAGTTAAAAAAAAATACTACAAGACAATTAAAATTGGAAGATTTAAATAGAAAAGCTAAAAACCAAGGCAATGGTTGGCCTGGGGTGAGAATGTTCTCTACCCAACTTATGTTTTTCCTACATAGAATCTTAATTTTCTGGTTTAAGAATTAGCCATTGATCTCTAACATTGCCCTTTGAAAAGATCTGAGTCTTTTAACTGGTATTTTAATAGAATGCATTCCAAGTTCCACTGTCTGACAGTTGTTTTTTTAATAAAAAAGAACATTTTAGCTACTTTGAAGAACATGTTATTTTGTTCAGTTGAGCTTATATTCTAGCAAGTGAATTTAGTTAAACACATCCATCATTAGTGGCTCTGAAAAAGCGATCCCTTTTTCTCTTTTTCTCCCAGACCATATTTATATATAGATTTGCTGGATAGTGACATCACCTTCAATAACACCTGGCCATATTACACTTCCTTTGGAGAGTGGCTAATGGGAATTTTTTCCCATGAAGTAACAAATTGCATATTACAAAATGGCTTGTAAGGTGATATCACAACTAGAAGGACTGTGCAACAGGGTTTGATAGGACAATCAGATTTGGGCTGCAACTAATTGATGGCCAAATGACAGGATAGCATTAAATATACCTCTCTTTCCTGCCTTCTAATGGTATTTTGGATTTTTGCATTCCAGATCTGGGAACCCTCATCATGAGTCCCTATAAAGGTAGTCCTTGACTTACAACGTTAATGTGTGGAGTATCCAATGCAGTGTCCAGTGTACCATGAAGCTAGATTATATTCTTCCTCTTTGTTCAGATCAATTCATATCAAATAAATGCAGCCATTTCTACATTAGCTACTATATACATGCTTAGTGCTTGGTTTCCTACAAATAAAAAAAACTTTATATTTTATTTTAAAATAAGGTCACTCAACTTTGTCATTTGCCCCAAGTAAGGTCACATATATCCTTTAACATTTCAGAGCTCGAAGCAGAGAATTTATACACTCCACTTTAATTGGAGTGTGGGTTGTCCTTAGAATTAATAGATGAGTTTTTAATGGGTTTGCTTCTTTCTCAATATCTGTCTCAAGAAGTTTATTCTACAATATGTTTACACTATGATCTGCTAGGTAGAGGATATGTCTATGTAGAAGGAAAGCTGCATATATTTTCTGTCCCTGTGCATGAAAATCTTCAAATATTTTAATTTGGGATTTGGGAAGAAAATACATATTAATCCATCCTAAAATAAACTATTCCTTGCTGAAAATAACAGAATCGTTTTAGCAATATCCAAATCTTGTTAGAAGTGTTCCTCACACACTGAGCCAACAATGGAAAAGGAGACATCTAATATCCATCCCTGCCTTCTGTCACATATAGCTGTTGTGATGCCAATTGTCCCCAATGCATGATGATTCTATTTTTGGGTGTCCATTTCCCCATAGGTTCACTGAATATATGAATGAAGATGGTTGCTACAGGGTTCTAGTGTGCAAAGAAAACTTTCAGCCTGCTGTATCCAGGTGTTGAGTAGCCAAGTGTCTTTTAATGGACATTGTTTTTTAAAGTTCTAAGCGCATTCCAGAAAATTGCAAGGTTTCAAAGTTTCATAGAATTATTAAAAAGACTCTCTAACACTTCTGCATGTGTTTCTCTCATCCCAGCGAGCTTTTAATAAATGAGTCATTATTAGGGAAAAGTAGAGGCAATCAGTGGTTTTCCTTTAAAAACCCTATGGGACAAATTTGATTCAGTGAATTGTGAGAACTAGATATAAACCAGTCAAAGAGCTGAGTGAGCTGGACAGCTTCATATTGAATAGGGTTTTGAAGGAAACTTAGGTGGTTATTTTTTAAAAAATGGAGTTGGGACTACTAGAAATTATAAATTACAAGAAGCATAAATAACAAAAATAAAAACCATGCAATATTCTTGGTTTTAATTTTGTTAGTTTGCTTTGTTGCTATTTGTTGGTCATCTATAAAGTTCTGATTACATTACTTCCAATAGTATCTTCAACTAAGTTGAATACGTTAGAGGAGAAATTTCTCTTTCTTTGTCGAGGCAAATTTTGTCTATTCAATACTGAGAACACTCTCTAAATGAGTGTTACATTTTTCCCTGTTTTTCCAACAATAATTCTATTCTGTCTATAGTAAGAGTTGACAACTCTTGTTGTATAATGAAAATCAAATGTTTTGGGGACCTTCCCATTCATTGCCATTCTAAATGTTTCTGCAAATTCATTTGACACTTGTAGGAAGAGAGTGAGGAGAAAATGTAGAAAGAGTTTACGGTGGGGGGAAACTTAGTGACTTGAGAATTCCTTCTCTGCCTATCCAGGGGATGGCAGCCGTGTTCCTTTAAACATCAGCTGAAAACTGTACCAGACAAATCTCAATAACGTTTTAGGTTTCATTGCCTGAAGCATGTTGCTCCTCCATAGACTCACTAAAATAATTCACTGAAGAAATGTTTTCTCTCCAGGATAGAGTAGCTTTTAATTTAGATATGCACAGCGCTCCAGAAAAGTAAAAAGAAAACATATGAAGTTGAAAAACTTCATAGAGAGTGTGAGAAAACAACAACTGAAAACTCTAAGAAACAGTGATGAACGATCAATAATATAAATGATTACCGTAACACATCTTCCCAATAACTGACCTTTGGTGATGACCTCGCTTCCACATTCTGGATATTGTGAACTTTCCAAACACTTTTTGCAACTACTTTTGTGTTTACATGGATGCAAGAAAAGCATGAACCGAGTATTTGGAACACTAAACTCAGCTGTGAATACTTCTAAGCACTGTCTCAATCTTATTATAGATATTGGGGAAAGGGGAAAGAACACTCATAAAGGTAATTTAGTGATACTAAATGTTTAAAATATGAATAAGGTAGAAAAGTCTATGACCTCTTTCAACGAAAAATGATATTCTGAGGAAGGAACAAAGCAGAGACAAGTGTAACATTCCAGCTATAAGGAAGCAGCAACAAAATGTACTTCTAGTACCTTATTTTCACAGAAGGAAAGAGAGTTTTTCCCCATTGATCTTTAAAATGAAGGAATTGCCTTTAATTAATTGAGAATACAGAGATAGAAATTGGGAAGTTTCCTTCTTCACTGCAGGTTGCCAATGTTCTGTTTCTTTTCATTTGAAGGAAGAATTCCGCAAGGAAAAAAAATCACAATAAATGAAGGAGAAAGATATGAAGAGGCTGGTGTACTATATATACTACAGTTGTGATACAGCTGAAAGATATGATCTGATATATTCATAACATATAGGTTATGAATGTGGGTTTTAATCAAAATGACAAACAGAGCAGTGCAGCATTGTGATACACGTTCCATCCCATTTGTAGTTGCACACATTCAAAAGTAAAGGAGCTTACATAGCAGTGGAGCGGCTCTGTGAAATAAGTCAAAAATTGGTGCAAAAGGGGATGGAAATAAAAATGCAGATGATAAAGCAAGTAGTGTTTTCACAATAGTAATATAACGAATAAGCGTTAACAGTGGGAAGAAGCCAGCTATGACAGAAGAAAACTGGAAAAGTTAGGAAAAAATCAAAACAGAAGGTTTTACCAAAATGGAAACCAAGTTTGTCCTAAATTGAAAAGGTCATTTCACATCAGAAATTTAAAAAAAACACCCTGTTGGATAACCTTGTCAACAATCAGGGAAAATAATAGCTGCCACAACTTATAGGTGCTTGATATTTTAGTAAATAAGCCTTTAGAAAAAATAACTTGAAAGCTCAATTTCAGAATACTTCTTGAGATGAGATTACACTAAAATCATAAAAAAAATATACAAATGCACCACTCTTTTGTCACTGCATTAAGAGATATGGAATCAGATAAATCCAGAACTTGTATGAAAAATATTCTTAAATTTTAATTTAATAAGATCAGTGATAGTGCTGTAGGAATACTTTTCTTAGACTTGGTCAAAGCTCTTGGTGGTGTCGAATAGTGGCTAATTAAATTACAAACTATTTTGTATTAAAAAGAAGTTCTGAGCTTGTTTGGAATCTCCACCTTTCCTTTTTTTAAATTTTAAATTTTAAGTTTAAAATTTATTCAGAAGTATATTTCAAAAGGTAACTTTGTTTCAGTTCATACATAAATAAAAAAGAGAGATTGCGGAAATTAACATTAAAATACCAACCAAATTAATTTCTCCACGGTTCTCAATTATATTTACAGTATAAACCACAGATAGAACCTTAGCAAGAAATTATATGAGAAATATATATAGCTATTGATATGTTGAAAAAATATAACACATCTAACTGAATTTAACCATTACAACATTGAAAAATATTAATAACCATTCCAAGAGAATAATGTAACAGAAGGATTACTGGAAGTTATTAAATTATTCAACAATGAAATCCAGATGTGTTGTGGATGTGAAAAATATTAAGTGTTATGTATGAAGCCTGGAAAAGCCCACACAGGGCCAAATATTTGGTTCCACTTTGGGACTGAATTACCAAAATGGTCATTCTAAATGCATTGGATTTGGTTCCTTTGGTTAAAAGAAAAGAAATTAGGGTTGACCTTGTTTTGCCATTTAAGCAGAGAAGAGGAATTTAAAAGCTGTTTTTCAAAGGCTGCAGCAAGGCTTATAAAGTTGAAAGCATATCCCAACATTATGTGCTTTTAAGTCACATCAGTTTTAATGGGACACTTAATTTCCCCCGTAATAATTCACAAGATGCTGGAGCTGAAGGCAAGGAGCAGTTTTCGTCAATTCTTTCTACAGTCCTACTTCTTTTTGGTTTCCAGTCCCTTAAAGATAAATTCACTGGGACCTAGAAGTCTGAGCAGTGACGAGGAAGCATAAAACATTGCTTCTATTCTAGTCTTCTTGACATGGCATCAATCAGTTCCACCCCAGTTTGTGCTCCAACCCAATTTATTGGAATTATTGGATTGTTCACAATTAGTTTCAAGAGCAAGCCAGAGACACTTACTTGAAATTAAAAGCAGTAAGACTTAATTGTATGTAGAAATGCCATCATCACAGAATATGCATCTGTTCTCAGAGATCAGCAATTGAAACATTGAAATGTTTGCATGACACTCCTTCTACCTGGATGAAAGAGCTTCCAGTGTGCTTGCAACATCCCCATTTCTACCTCATTATCTTGATCCCTTCTATTCACTCACTCCACTTCACCCTGCAGGAAAGGTATTCTGTGACTGCCATGCTTATTAAATCTAGAAATGAACTATAACCAGCAGTCATGGCAGTACCTTTCTGGGCTCCTACTTATGTGAAAGCTTTTGTGTATACATAGAGGTTCCTTGCTCCAGACAATTGTACTCAACATGAGTTCTTCATTGATGTTCCCAGTGCTACTTTATCCCCCATGCAACTCATGTTCTGCTTCTTGTGGCATGAAAACATCTTTCTAACCATTTCTGAGGGATGTGTCCTCATGGTATTATTTCACTCATATTCCCAGCCTACGTCTGAGGCAGACTACAGCTATTGTTAGCTATCAACTTTGGAAGTTGTAGTAGCCTTCTTCTCCTATCACAAACACTTCTCATGTGGACAATCTAGGACAACTCAGGGTTGAGCCTCTAGATGACATTATAGGGACAGTGATCTGATGCTCAGCTCCTGATAGATGCAGAAGATCAGGTTCACACATGAAGATCCAGCTAAAGTGATCTATTGCTACTCATGCCTATGCACAGGAATATTCTCAACTAGAAGGTAGCACCTGCTAGGAGATAAATAAGAGTCAACAGAATTCAAGGGAGGTGGGACTTAGTCCCCTAATGACTATGTGGAGATTCTAGGCAAGTTCTTCTTTTAACTCCACCTCAGGTTCTGCCACTCCTTCCCTACATCTTTAATTGATACAGCACAGCTACAATGGAAATGTCAGTTCTTATCCAGTCACTAATTCCTGAGCCTTGTTTGGATGAAAAGCTAGAAACACCTCTTTATTTTCTCTTTGCTCTAGAATCTCCAACTTCTAAGAAATCAGTAGGTCCTAAGAAATCAGAAGCACAGAATCCTGGATATTGTGTGCACACTTGCATACATGCACATATGCATACAGACACTGATGTGCATATGCTGATGAGACTGTAAAGTAGGGAAAGTACATACCACACACATGTGGAATGAGAGAAGGTAAAACAATAGTGGTTTCGCCTGACAAAAAAAAAGGATTTTCATGGAAAATTGGCTTCAGAAAGGGAATAAGAAAGAATGAGACAGAAATGCAATAGCACTGAGAGCTCTCAAATTTAAGCTTATTATTCATTCATTCATTCATGCATTCATTTTATATGGCCACCCATTTTGAATACATGATTCTGAGAAGCTAGCAATACAGTATTTAAAAATAGAATACAAGCAATGTAAGAAAATTACAAATAATATCAATAGCAGGGTTATTGTAATAATTAATAGCAGGTAACTGCAATAATTAATATAGCCCGCAAAACGGGCTCCTGTATACCTCCAGGGCCCCAGGCTCAACAACAAAACCAGGTCTTCAAAGCCTTAGAAAGGCTGGCAGGACTGGAAGGAGTCTGTTCTTTTCTTCTTCATGCATATGATCCCCCAGGTAGATTTTGGGGGATGGAGTTGATTGACATAGATGTGGCCTTTTTTTGTTTTTCTGACTGGAGATTGGTAGCCCAGTCATATGATGCGCATATTAAAGAATAAAAAGAATGTGAAATAAATAAGAATTATGGGCGGGTGAATGGATGCATGGTTGGATGGGTGAGTGGAGAGAGAGAGATTGAGAGAGGGGGGGAAATCAATAGGTATTAAATTCAGGTGCAAACTCCTACCCTAATATAGTCGTCAGTGGTTGCGTTATCTACTGTTAGTTGATAACAACTATTAGACTGGATATCCATTTATCATTGCCCAGAAATGATAGCTCATTTGGTGTGAGGTCAACATACTAAGAGTGAAAATTGAATATTCAGTATATAGTTGTTAAAATATTGTCTCAACAAGGCTTCTTCCTATATGCATTCTGATCACTTAAACCTGCCGCCTTTTCTTCCTGCCATAGGATACCAAAGTGAATGTTTTGGTGCAACTTATCTATTTTGCAAATCTATTCTTGTATAAGAAGAAATGAAACATTTAATATTAGCTTCTTCCTGGGATGAAAGTATCACCATTTATTAAATAGATCAAGATACCTCATAAAAATCCTATAGCCAATTGCATACGTAAAAATTTTGGTTTCCGTTTCCTGTCCGGGAGAGACGAATGTTGCAAGCCAAAGTCTGAAACTCTTCTCTCTTAATAGGTTACATATGTTCAGAGGCAAAACCCAGCTAATATTTTGAATTGAACATCTATAAATTAAAGCTTTAAATGACAGTTTCCTCCCACCTTCTGTGTGAGTTTCTTTTAGAAAGCATTAAGTAATTGGTTTTCTTCTTCCATTGGGAATTTGACTCTCTCTTTAAAAGCAAGAATTTACGGAGTGGAGTGAGTGCAAAAGAATCCCAGTTATAAAAGCCTTGATTTATAACCACTACCAAGGCTAAATTCACCCCTGACACCATTTCACATGTATTCTGTGCCCACAGAGAACTGCACAGAACACATTGGCTCAGACTCTGGAGGCAATTGTTAAAATTTACTAGTGTTGCACCTGTAGTCTTTTTGGATGGAAGACTGCCTGTTATTGCTGTGAGTCAATCTGAGCTCTTAGTATTTGGAAGAGATAGGCGGTTGCTTACAATGATGGGAGAAAATTGGGGGAGGGGAGAAACTTTCGATTTACAAAACCTTGCATATTCAAACAGTCAGACCAATCGGTGAAACTCAAGCCTTGTTCGATCCATAAATACACAATATGTTGGTCTTGTTGAAGTCTTACAGTAGACAACACAGCCAGTAGAATGCTTTTAATTTCAAATTTCTATCTTGCCATTATGTGAAACTTCCTTGGCTCTTTATTCCATCTCCTCTATAGTTCAAGCCCGCAAGCTAGTAGGAACATTTGAGAAAATTGTTGCCAGGTAGATCCTGGAGTATAGGTTAAATACTATGGAAAAGGAAAAATTAGGAGATTTTTAAAAGTTAATTTTAGTAAATTTAATCTGAGCACTACATACTTAATTATGTTAATTAAAAGAGGGGTTTTTTTTTGATGAACATGCATAAAGCACATAGAATTGAAATCCCCAAGTCATTTCTTTGAGGAATAGTAAAAGCACCCAAAGAGCAACAGAATTCTTACAATTATATCTGAAAGAAATGAGTAATTCAGTTCAGATTAGAACCTAAGGAGTAAAAAAAAACATATTAAATGAAGCACAAATATAAATGGTACAGATTTGATGTTTGCAAATTTCAGAGTATGATGTACAGGTTAAGTGTTGGATTAGAATTGAAGAACACATGTCCCAGCCACAAACAGGATCCAATTTATCTCAAAGGATTTGTCTGTTCTTGAGAGTCCAGTGCTATAAAATTAGCAACAAAAATAAACTAAGCCACCTAAACAATAACACCCCTGGCAAGGGGGGCTAAAAAAATAATAATTGAAAAGTTTTTTTTCTGTCTTAAGTACAGCTGATCGAACCTTTAGCTGTGAGTACAGTAGAGATAGTTATATGGTATCCAGCAATAGGAATAGATGCCATACAAGTTATGGCTCATTCCTTCCTTCCCAGAAATAATGTTTTAGAATTTCTGTAGAAACAAAATTAACAGAATCTTTAATACACATTGCTTGATTGCTTTGAGCTAGAGTGAACTTTTCACCTATTGATTGCCCTTTTCCGGAGTAGGAATGGAGAAAGACTACTTTTTACAAGCCAAGCCTGATATTTCAATCAAATATTTTGAACATGAATACAATACCCCCTTCAGAAAGGAGGCACTCTGTGCCCACCCACTCCACTTCCTTTCAATTCATATGGGGACTGGGTGCAAACACTAACTGAATTTCACACCTCCTAAAATTGTATGCTACAGCTATGTATGCTTTAGCATAAATATATTCTAGAGAGGTATATTTGGAAATAAAATGCATTACAAACCCATAATTTGAGAGGGAAATACCTTCAACAAATGGATGTATTTGAAATATATCTTTCACATGGGTATTCTTAAAATACATCTAAATGCAGAAATGAGATCAGACAAACTAATATATAAACAGATGTGAAGCTGATAAGGTGAAGAAAGAGACTCATGTACTCATCATTATCAGGATGAATCAGATGCTGAAAGCTCCAGGTTCAAACAGTATACAATGTAGAAATCCTGTCCTTTCACAACATTTCCATGGCTTCGGAACATGAATGAAAATCCTTAGTTTATTAGCTTTAAATTAAAAAAATATATCATGCTGGATTTTTTTTAATGATTAAAAAAAATAATTTAAAATTTACTTAAATTGTTTAAATTTAAATTATTTTTTTAAAAAAATTAAAAGGCTTACTGGAACTATTTAAGACAGGGGTATCCGACCTTGCAACTTTAAGACTTGTGGGCTTCAACTCCCAGAATTCTCCAGCCAGCAAGAATTCTGGGAGTTGAAGACCACAGATCTTAAAATTGCCAAGATTGGACATCCCTTATTTAAGGGATGTGGATAGCTCAGAGTTAATAAGGCAAACAAAATTTATCCTGACAGATAGTTGTGCATCCTCTCATATATTATAACTTGCAATCCCTTCAAAATTTAAAAATTGTCTGAGACAGTTAAAAAAAAATACTGATGTGATGTTTCCCCTTTCCATTCAGCTAAAATTACCATGACTTCACTATTAATCCATTCACATAGAGACACAAAAATATTTTAAGTGTAACATAGTCAAATCAATTATGTCACAGAAACAGTGGTAGAATTTTTTCAACAGTTACTGGAGAAGATCAAATGTTCCCTCTAACAACGAAAGAGCCCATAAACATGAGCTAAGTGGACATTAATAACATATACATTGTAGTTTTCCTGGATATACTCAAGCTTCTTAATTTAAATGGAGCAGAACATTTTTGAAGGAAAAAAAGGCATAAAGTTGACAAAAACATAAGTTATAGGATTGTGGTGAGAATCAGAATATTTCTTTAATTTATTTATGAATTGCAACCTCCATCTATCATGTGTGCAGAACAATGTAGTATTAATATTGTCAACTAACAATTAGACAAACAAAACCCACGTAAAATTGGAGTTTTGACAAAATCCAATCACATACAGCTATTGTCTTCTTAATATTTAACATTAACTTAGATTGTCCCAAAGGTGCTTTTTTCAAGAGGCAACTGGACTTTCTGGCTTTTCTTTGAAGATGTTTAGCTTCTCATTGAAGAAGCTGCTTCAGCTCTGTAACATGCATAGCTAAATGTCTATTGAGATTCTCAGTCATCCAGGTCATGGTTGTCCTTCTTGGGTGAGAAGTGAAACCGTCTTCAAAGAAAAATCAGAAAGTCCAGTTGCCTGTTGAAAAAGTACCTTTGGGACAACTATGACGTGGATGACTGAGAATCTCCATAGACAAATTACTTGGATTGTTCACTTTCTGTCTTTTTTAAATTTCATAAACAACTCTTATGAGTTTGTCTTTACTTTCAGTTAACAAAGTTGTACCAACAGGGTTCCCCACAATATCAGTGGTTTAACTATCATGTTTGTTTCTATCCAACTGTATCATTTTTTTTTGTTTAAGTTAAACATATATGGAGATAAAATATATTCTTTTTTTCTTATTCTAAACCTGTTTGTTTCTCTAAATTCTTACAGGAGCTACTTGTATGTTGTAAAGTTTATTTTGTAGATTCATGTCTCATTCTGGTGTAAATGAAGGCAGGGGTGAGCTGCTGGGGGTGCACAGGGGACCCTTAGTGAAGATTCTGCAGGGATTGCCGAATCCCAAAATCCCACTCCTGGCTGGCCCCGCCCACCTCTCACGCCCCTCCCAGGAGTCTCCACGCGGCCCGTTGTGGATGCAGGTGTGCACAGAGGCTCGGGGGAGACTGGAAATGGGCCATTTCCAGCCTCCCTAGAGTGTCCCGAGCCTGGGAGGGGGCTGTTTTCACCCTCCCAGAGGCTCCAGGAAAGCCTCTGGACCTTGTGGGTGAAAACGCCCCCCCCCCATGGTGCAAGAGGCCGACTAGGCCATGCTCACCATGACCACTTCCACCCAGCAACCAGGCAGTGAACCCATTGCTGAGGTTTTTGAAGCCCACCCCTGAATGAAGGTTGTGTTACCCTAAAAAATTAAGCAGAAATGAACTTCTTTCTTGTAGTCACTTGCATTTCCCTGCATTTATTTTATGCTAGCAACTTGATTTCATCTATCTCAGATTTGTTCATTTGATACTTCCCTTTGTGTATGGATTCTATTCTTCATCTCTATATCTATCTATCTATCTATCTATCTATCTATCTATCTATCTATCTATCTATCTATCCATCATCCATCCATCCATCATCCGTCCATCCATCCATCCATCCATCCATCCATCCATCCATCCATCCATCCATCCATCCATCCATCCATCCAT
>JANHFL010000488.1:58546-84969 GCA_032468155.1 Oxyrhabdium leporinum
TTTATACTTGCTGTGAACCGCCCCGAGTCTGCGGAATAGGGGCGGTATATAAATTTAAAATAATAATAATAATAATATGAACATAGATTTCTGAAATATTAATAATACGGTATATAATTTGATTTTGCATACATGTCACTACCAGAACTGAATAAAGAGACTGTGCCGTTTAGTGATTGACAGATCAATTTTAAAAAATTAGCCCCAAAGCATGTGTTTTTAGTTAACATTCAAGCTGCAGTCCAGAAAAAAAACCTTTGTCATTTAAAAGACTTACTGCAATCAGTGGAATTTCAGCCACTTCCTTGAATGAACTGACCCAACTCTAGATTTGTTCACTTCATTAAATTCAATTCATTCTCCTTTTTCCTGTTGACAACAATATATTTAGCAGGAGGAAGGAGAGATTTTAATTCCATAAGCTCTCACTATCCTCAGAGATCAGTAGATCAGATTCCGTACGATTAGGAGCAGTAGACGAACAGTCTAAAAATGATTTACAGATTTCAGTACAATTTTAGAGGGGTTTTATTCCCTCCTGTGGTCAAAAAACCGCACTCCATTCCAGATTACTTCACTTGGATAATACACTTGATTTTAACCAAAAAGCTGAGATAAACGACTTCTTTGCAGATTTCCAGAAAACTTAATAAAACAAATCTTGTATGTGATGTGATGTTTATGTTAACAATACAACAGTTAAGAGTTTTTCAATTATGCTTTTTTACTTAGATCCAAAGAGTTATCTGATCTCTATTGTATTTTTTTAGAATAACAATAGCAGTAAGCTTGACTGGCAAGGTGCCCTGTCTAAATATAGTGTAAATCAAAATATTTAAACATAAGTTATACAGTTTATATAACACTCATGTTACTCATTCCACTACCATTCTGTCTTAACATGACAGAAAGTTTATTATGTTTTCTTTTGCTCAGAGGAAAAATTATGTCTCTTGAATTTCTACATTGGTCATAGCAGCTTTAAAAAGTATTGATTTTCTCATCAATACAATAAAAGAAAATGGCTAATTTAGGACTGGAGATTTAGGCAAGGTAAAATATTTACTTTAAAACAATTAATCAAGCATGATTGTTGAAAAAGTAGGAGAAAATGTAAAAATAATAAAAAAAAGAAAATGTAAAAAAAAAACAGTTGGAAGGTGGAAGTTCATATATAGCATGTAACATTCACATGATTATTTCCTATATATTTAATAATTTTGTCTTTCTACCATAGACATTGATGGAGGTGGCATTTGTATCCCTAGGGCCTCAAGATGTGTGTCTACCTAACAGGATTTTTTAAAAACTAAGGTGGATGTATATGTGGATCTTGGAAGTTCTACAAAGCAAGAAGAACACAGAATAATCTTCATTTGAGAAGTCCTTAGATATAATAATGTTGATCTACAAATAAAGTATGCATCTAACAATGTAACAAATAAGCCAAGGAGTATTAATTCATATAATTTATACAGCAGCTCATCATAAACAAACAACTCTTGGGGGTTTACAAGATTGAAACAAGCGACCAACTCACCATGGCCAACCTGCCATGGCCAACTCACCATGGCCAACTTGCCGCAGGACAACTCTCCATGAGACAAGAGTTACACTAATATCAAAGAAATGGTGGAACAGAATCATTAATGCAAGGAATCAAAAGGAGGAACAAAATGAAATGTGAATGATAAAAATTAAAATATTTTTAAAATTGTTTTAAATAATTAAAATGAATTGTTGAATTGTCCTGTGGCGAGTTGTCCTGTGGTGAGTTGGCCATGGCAACTTGTCTCCTGGAAAGTTGGTCGAGACAAGTTGGTCATGGTGTGTTGACCATGGTGAATTGGCCATGATGAGTGAGGAGTTGGCTGTGAAGAGTTGGCTGCAAGAAGTTGCCCCATTCTGCCATCAAACAGCCCTTAGTGCCCAAGGAAACAATTTACCTAACACCAATAACAACAGAGCTCATCTGTCCCCTAACCTAAATGCCTTGGTTACTGATGAAGAAGGACACTGGAAGGCCCCTATGAATGTATTAAAAATACTCATCAAGGGTTATTCTGGGATAGTTCAAGATACTGTTTCAGTCTGAATGAGTTTCTTCAGTGGTCCAGGCTTAGAAATGCATGATGGCAATAAAATAGGTTCAGTGAATTTTTCTCCATCACTATAATCTCCACACTCTGGCAAAATGTTACTTATGTGCAGCTTGGAAACTATCTTTTATTTTTCTGGTTTTAATTTCTCTTCACTATCTTGTCACACCTCCATTTGGTCATCAGGCACATACTTAATTTCTCAGTATAGATACTTGAAAATAATCCAGACATTGTTCAAGAATAGTAGCACAATCTGTGCCATTCAAACTGTCTCAGCATATGCACACTCGGCTGCCATGCTGATTAATCAGTGCCAAATAATTTTTCTCAATAAATAAATAGTTTTCTCAGTAAATAAAACAATAAAACTCCATAGCCTTCCCATTTCCCCCCCTGAAGATATATAAATTCTTTACTTTTATCATCTGATATCTAAAGTTCTATTAATTCATTATCCTTATATGAATTTAATATATTATTCAATGCTCCTATACCCAAAATCATTTTATATACCGTAGTTCTGCCATTGTAGAACTGTGGTCAGCCACATCCAAAGAATGGTCTTTCCAATTAAGCATCCAGTCCATATGATTGATGATGCCATTGCTGTGGAACCATTGCCTGATTACAATAAAATGATATGTCATTATGGTTTTGTCTTAAATCTATGCCTCACCAAAATCAGGGATTTGACAAATGAATAGCCAGATAGTGTTTCTCAATGAGTCCTACAGAAAATAGTTTGTTATGCTAGGGTTACGTCTAGAAAATAAAGTCAGAATAAATAAAGCAGAAAGTCTTCTAAAGATTGAAGAGTTTTGAGTCTTCTAAAACTAAAGAAAGAGTCAAATGAATGTTCTTGCTAAAAGAACTGAAGAGGTAGCTGTGTACATGCCCAACTTCAGGACCAAACGGGTATTACTCTAACACAGGGGTTCGCAGTGTCACATTATTGGCATGTGACATATTGTGACTTTTTTACCCTTCGCTAAAATGGGGGGTGGAGATGGCCAGCACGTGACGCATCCGGCCAATGGGCCCCAAGTTTAACACTCCTGCTCCAACACAACGACAGCAGAATGAACAACCACCATTTATGTATTTTTCTCACAGGAATTATCATGCTGAGAGAAGGGAAAATTGACTTTTCCTTCATAGGAAAAAAATTGAAATCCCAAGTCTATGTCAATTGTCCATTCATTGATTCCTATACTATAGAAACATTTCTAATGTTTATTATCATGTGTTTGGTGGGTGGATCTATTCTTATTAGCACTATGGTTAGGAAGAATATGGTAAACTTCCTCCCTTATTAAAAATTATCTCAAGACCATTTGTTATTTATTTTTAAAAAGCCTGAATTTTTTCATAGTAGGTTGATGGGATAAGTGTCCTTGACATGTTGCCTACCAGAGTGCCTATGTGGCTTAAGTTTTTTTACACTCTGCTTGTCTTTTTATCAATTAAGCGGAGAAGATGCCATTAACAATCCTTCAAAGGAAAACCAAATTTTGGAATGTTATGCTTCTGTTATACTTCCTCATTAAAGAGGAAATTATCAGAAATGCTACTATGTCTGCCTATCCCCAGCTGTTAAAAGCCAAACAAATTAAAATGTTCTGGATTGTTTATAAAAACATTAATCTTCCAATTTTGGTGAGTCATCAAGGGAAGGGCACCGGTGCTGGAGGCAGGAAATCACTTAGCAATCTAAAGAATTGTCATGGGTTGCCAGTAGAGAAGTGGAATTTGACAAATGTTGACAGGAGGATGCCAAGTTCTTTGAACTGCATTTCCAGAAAAGCACGTTAGCTGGTATTTGAGAAAGCAACAGGCATGTTCTTAGCCTTGACTGTTATTTCTGTTCTAGCAAAATGTCCCTTATATATTTCTTTTAACATTTATTAGTAATTGTTCAGCAAAAGCTTTCATGAAAGATAAAAAAAATGAAACTGGCAGCCAGACAATGAGATATTCACTGTGCAGATTCAACACAGCTTTTATAACATATGGGCAGGTAGCAACGTTTTTGAAGATACCAAAAAGAAAACAGAATAACCCAAATTCTGCGGAGACAATTCTAGAGAATAGAATCCACTCCTAAGAGGTAGATATCTGACATATAAAACACACATTTTTTTTCCTCTAAAGTATGTGTAGTGGCTAACCCAGCTTTAAATTGTCCCAAGAGAGAAAGAAAAAAAATATATGATTTTCATCTAAGGCCCTTGATTCAGAAATTTTCACATACGTAAAGGTGAATGGGAACTTAGGGGGAAAAAGTGTTGGGTGCAAGTAACTAGGAACAGGAGTTGAGTTCGAAGCACTAAAAGTTTATTACATGCAACCTATACACAAGAATCTGATCTACTAACAGGTACTAAATTGGTGCACTGCTAGTGTCAGCGGAATTCATGGGAGAGGGCTGGGCTTGAGTCTCTCGGGGGAGCATAGCAACTCCAAACACAAATGACACATTTGACCCCAGCCTCGGGCTCAGCCTGCTCATCTCCTACAAATGGTAGTAATGGAAAATGGGTTTCCAAAGAAGAAAGAGAAAAAGAGAAAGCTTTGTTCTTATGCACAAGAAGAAAAAGTAATGTATTGTGTTGGTTGTGAGAAAAGGGTATCTTTCACCCCATATCAATTTTAAATGCCTTGTAGAGTCTCCTAAGAATATTTTATCTTTATTCCTAAATACGTCCTAATCCCATACAGCAGATTGGGCAACTTCTACAGTTTCAGAGCTGCAGCAATCATGGACCTGCTAGGCTGAAGCTGAAGCTGAAATATTCTGGCCTGTTTTGTGTAATTTGAGGAACTTGGGAGGTCTTAAAGTTGGGAATGGGAATAGTTTGTTTTCCAGAGACCTCTCACTTCCATTCACTTCCTTATTTCTAAGTTTGGGGACCCACCCACCCCTCCCAAACAATGAATTTCAGCAATGTAATTGTGGAAGCTGGATTCAAATTCCACTGCAGACCAATGTAGCTCCACTGGGAACTGTAGACCAATCTAGAAGATACCCTTTACCTAATCATGTAAGAGAACTGCATGAATAGGGTTCCAAATTTGGATGAAATACGAATTAAAAGGAAAAGAAATAAGGTCCCTCCCTCCGTGCTTCGGTTTTCAATTGGATTCTGAACTGTGCCATTCATTTTTAAAACCCAATTTACATAATCACTAATCATATAGATGGAACTGTGTCATGAAGGACAATCTTCATAAACTAGTATATCTGGCATTCCCTATCAGAGGATGGGCCATTGTGACATGATCATTTCAGACATTGAAATCACATACACACCAACCTCAAATATCTAGATCCTTTCAAAGCATCCATCATTGCCAAGTTAGGCAAAAATTCATTGCAATGTAAAGTCTGGGGGAGATGTTCTTGCAAACAATGGTAGTAAACAGTAGGATGTTTACGCCTGGTTTCACCCAATCTATATGTGTAGTTTTGGTTTTTCTTACCTAAGTGTAGGACTTTAGTTTTCTCTACGTTGAATTTCATTTTGTTAAATAGGGCCCAGTCTTCAAGTCTGTCAAGATCCATCTGGATCTTGAGCCTATCTTCTAGGGTGTTAGCTAGTTAGGTAAATTCCCCTTCTATTCCCTCATCTATGTCGCTTATGAAGATATTGAAGAGTACTGGGCCTAAGACGGAACCTTGTGGCACCCCACTGCTTAGTTCCCTCCGTGTAGACTTAGACCCATTAAGGACTACTCATTGAGTACGGTTTGTCAGCCGGTTGCAAATCCATCTGGAGGTGATTCTGTCTTTCCCACTTTTTTCTAGCTTCCAAAGAAGTAGGTTGTGATATACTTTATCAAATGCCTTGCTGAAGTCTAAGTATATTATGTCCACATTATTTTGCTGGGCTACTAATTTAGTCATTAGGTTGAAGAATGAAATAAGATTGGTTTGGCATAATCTGTTTTTAACAAACCCGTGCTGACTGCTAGTTATCATTTTACTTGTTTCTAGATGTTGGCAGATCTGTTTTTTTATTATCTTTTCCAGTATCTTCCTGAGTATTGATGTTAGGCTGATTGGTCTGTAGTTTCCTGGGTCTGTTTTTTTTTCCTTTTTTGAAGCTTTTGGACTTGAGCGGAGCCCATCCTCAAGGAACTTCTCTCTCACCAGAACATTCTGATGAGAAAGAAGCTCCCTGAAGATGAGCTCCAGCATGAGTCCAAAAGCTCAGAAGTGTCCTAGTTCTGGTCCCAGTGACCGACCTATATTGGATCCCGGAACTGACATAATCTGAAAGACTGAGTTCTTCTCTGGCCTAGAATTAGATTGTTTCTGCAACTCCTGTGGATCTTTTTAATGCTACACTTGTTGTTTTTTCCCAGCATTTATTCTTTTAATTTTCTGGGCATTTTCTCCTCACCTTTTCACTTCTTTGAAATGAAGAGTGCAATCCCACTAACCTAAGGATATCTCTAAAGATCTAGATACAAGATAGGCAGCACATGACTTAAAATACTATTTGTGAGTAGATCTGAGCATCCTGGTCAACTACAGATTAAGCATGGGCCAGTAGTGTATTATAATGGCTCAAAGAGTCAGTGCACTCCTAAATTGCATCACTAAAGGTATAATGTCAAGTTTTCAGGAAGTGGTGGTTTGGTTCTCTGTTATATTGATCATACCACGCCTGGTATGAATCCAGTTCTGAATCCAATTCCAGTTGCCATGATACAAAATGGATGCTAAGGAACTGGAAAAAATTTAGAGAAGAGCTACAAAGTTGGTGAGGAAGTAAATCTTACAAAGAACAGTTAAAAGAACCAGGTACCCTTAGCCCAAAAAGGAGTAGTCTAAGGGAAGACATGATAGCAGCCTTCTAATACTTGAAGGGCTATCACATGGGAAAGGATGTTTATTCTTTGCAGTACCTGAGGTGACATGAACCAAAAAGCAGAAGCTTTACATTGAGAGTCCAAACTTGAAATGAGGAGTCTTCCTCCTGGAATAATAGGTGCTCCATCATTGGAGGTTTTCAAGCAACAGTTTGATACCCATCTATCTTGGGTGGTCTAAGGATTCCAGCCCTGCTTGGAATGGGGTTGGATTAGAAGAGGTGACCAGATAAAATATAGGGAAGATACAAAACAACAGTCATTTGCTAACTTTAAACATAAAATTAAATTTGTGTAATTTATATGGCTAGTAAACCAGCTATCTTAATATTACAGTATATCCATATGCTATCAACTCTAGCCTTCCCATGGTTAAATATATATTCATAAACCTGCTGTTTGACAGATGGAGGCTTTCTTGGGACTAGGATACTGGGCTTACATCTCATCTTTCACCAGCACTTCTGAAGTCCTTCTGTCCCAAGTTCCTATGCCCCTCCGGAGTAAAAACTGAGAGGACGTGCTCTGTTTTACTATGCTTGATTGACAGTTCAAACACCCCAAGAAAAACTAATGGGCAATGAAAAAACGGGGTAGAAAGTTCTATGTTTTCCTGTACTACTCAGATTTTCTTCCTTATTAAAATTTAGGAGCAGCTATGCTCAGCAAAATTGAAATAGGATGAGATAAGCAATATCCAAGTTTGAAAAAAACCTTGAGAAGATTTGCTTCAGTATCAAATTGACAATTATTTGCAACCATTATCATGACTGGCCTTAATTGGAGGGAGAGACCTCTCAGTGAAATTCTTATTCTGGTTCTTGGATTTTAAGCCAAAGAAATATTCCAAAGTATTTGTTGTGAACTTCAAAGTGAATACATGTTTCCGTTAATGTTCAACGTTTTAAGCAAAAGAAAGCAAAATATTAGTATTTTTAAAATTCCAATAACTTTTTAAATTCTATGTTAAATAACAAATACTAATATAAGCATAAGAATGTTGATATTTTCTTCTTAATATATGGAAAAATATGGATAAATTGCTTTAGTTAATTAAATGTACTGGCATATTATTGTGCTCTTTTAACTTAGGGAAGAAAATTCTGAATTAAATTACACATTTATTAGAATTTCTAAATAACACATTGATTATTTATTTATTTATTTATATGCTTTAGCATTTATATCCAAACATTCATAGATACTGGATAAACATTATATGAAGAATTTTATTAAGATAGCTAGGATTGTTGACTTATCTCTAAGTCCATACTGAATACGTCACAGACTTCAATTATTATTGACAATTGCCCTGGGATTGGAAAGCAAAATAGTAGCCTGCACTGGAGTCATCTCTTAGCCACAAGAATAAATGCTGTTGGCAAGTCACACTTATGGTTTCTCAAGAATGGCATCATAGCAAAAAAGAAGGTTAATTTGGTCCTTATGTTAGCCTGAGAAAACCTACAGCAAGAAGGTGTTCAGACAAACCATTCAGCCTTCACTGACTCTTGTCTTGTGTCTGCAAAATTGAAAGACACATATTGCCTTTCATTATTGACCATAGCTACCCAGTCACAGGAACAGCTGGAAATGACTATTGAAACACTATCTCCAAGAAGTGAACATCTGCCTGATCTATGTATATAGATGACACTATATCTTTCTAGTTCTGAAGAAATACCTTTTCCTCCAATCTCCATCCCATATGCATCTTGTCTTTCAGGATTACAAGTATGAGCACATTTGTCAAACAATTTCTTTTGACAAATAGCAATTGTTTGAAAAGTTGGAGAAAAATAAATATCTGTCAGACCTGCCACAACCTGAACCTCTAAACAGAAATGATCCTTGGCTCCATTTGTTGAGAAAGGTATAATTTCATAAAAGTCAAGTGTATTGCAGTAATGCATGGCCAGAACTGAGAATCACATGCCAAAATTCCTAAGTTCAACTTTTCTCATCCTTAATTGACTCCCATTGCCTGCTCCCCATAGCCAATCCGGTTCAGACAACATGTTTCCGTAACAGTCAGTTCAAGCACAGGTTGCTATGCAACTACCTCCTTCTTCCAGCAGTGTGACCTTGATGTAGCATCTTGAAATGATACAGCATTTGCTTTCATTTTTCCCCAAGCATTCCCCCCCCCCCCAGTTCATGGGAAACTGTCATTACATGGCAGCAAAGCACAAGCAAGCCTGAGGTGGCAGCTGACAATGTCTTTTCATAGAATGGTGAATCTTGCCCCCTAACTATGTCATAGAATGTGGGGGTTTGACTTGATTTCAGTGACTTCTTCCACTGTTAGTAAAACAAAAATAAATACCATAACTGCAACCATTGATCAATTGAAGCAAAATGCAGAAGCAGCTTACTGTGTGAGTGGTGTAAATGAAAATATGTAATCTTGAGGTGAAATAACGGTCTTCCCCAAGGACATTAATGTAGTTATGCCTTTTGGTAAGATTCACATGTCAACTGATCAGCTTTTCTCTCACTAATAAATATAAAGAACCACAAGTTTTATTTATTTTTACTGAGCCAAATAAATATTACATGAATTGGTCCTCAGAGTTTGATTGAGCTCTTCCTTACTGTGGTTAAATGGCCTATTGGGCTGCCTCCTGGTATTGTTATTTTTGCAAAACAATAAATAATGAGCACTTTTATGAATCCATTTTCTGCATTTCCTAAGAACTTTGGCACAAGCAGATTACATAAAATCTATATTTGTAATGGTCATGAAAGCATATCTTGGCTGCCACACTGGACAATGGGGTAGAGAGTTTTCAACTTCTGGGACCATGTTGGACCACACATTCCTAAATTATCCCCATTATCTGGTATCTTTTCCATCAGCTACAATAGGCCTTCCAGTAACAGAAGGCTGGAGGGGGATAAAAAATGGGCCCATGCAGCTAGAAGTGCTTTGATACCATTGTAATGTGGGCATAAAATCAAGGAACATATGTAGAAGCATCTGCCCACAGTCAGGAAAACACATAAAAATATGGAGCTGTGGAAAAAGTTTGAGAGATTTTATGATAAGGAAACATTTTTTTTATTGAGCACTATGTGAACTCACAAAAAAATGTTTTCTTTTTCAATTTTTGGTTTTTTTTGTTCCTTTAGTTATTCATTAATTATTTACAATACAAATTCTCATAGAGAAACCAGACAACTTACAACAGGGTTTTTTGGTTTTTTTTTGCTAAGGCTGGCAGCAGAAATACTGGTGAACAATGAATTTATCACTTACCAGAAGAACTTGTGGGCCTTTCCCAATAAATGCAAATGATGCACAATTGTTCTTTTGGAGCTTATATTCACAGGCTGTGTTCAGACAACCAGATCATATTAAGATCTATCAGTTGCAGATAGAACAGAATAACAGAGTTGAAAGGAATATTGGAGGTCTTCTAGTCCAACCCGCTGCTCATGCAGAAACCGTATACCATTTCAGACAGATGCTTGTCCAATTGTTTGTTTAAAAAAAAAACTCCAGTGGCTGGAGCACCCACAACTTCTGGAAGTTATTCCATTGATTAATTGTTCTAACTGTCAGGAATTTCTCCTTAGTTCAGGGGTCTGCAACTAACTGTCAGGGATTTCTCCTTAGTTCAGAGGTCTGCAACTTTAAACATTCAAAGAGCCATTTGGACCCATTTCCCACAGAAAACACTGGGACCCACAAAACCTGGGTGGACGTGGCCAATTTAACATCACTCACTCCCACCCAGTCACATGACCCCCTACCCATGCTCACCAGCTGGTCATTAGGGCAGAGGGAACCATAAAACCCTTTTGACATCTCTCTCTCCCCCTCCCTCCCCCTCTCTCTGTATCTCTGTCTCTCTTTCTTTCTCCCCTTCTGTATCTATTTCTCTCTCTCCCTCTCTCCCTCTCTATCTCCCTCTCTCCCTCTCTATCTCCCTCTCTCTGTATGTCTCAGTATATATATATCTCTCTCTATCTTCCCCTCTCCTCCCCTCTGTATATCTCTATGTTTTTCTCCCCCTCTCCCTCACTCTCTCTGTATCTCTCTCTCTGTCTCTTTCCCCTCATCCTATATGCCCCCCTCTCTCTCTACCCGCTCTCTCTCTGTATCTTTCTCTCTCTCTCTGTGTGTGTGTGTGTGTGTATCTCTGTGTCTGTCTCTGTGTCTTTCTCTATGTGTGTGTGCTTGTCTGTCTGTCTGTCTCTGTCTCTCTCTGTCTCTATTTGCTCTCTCTCTCTCAGAAAGCCGAGGCTGGGCAGACCTGACACGGTGAGCTCCCATGGAGCTCTTCGTTACTCCTATTCTTTCTTCTTGGCAACTTTTTGAAGAGACTGGGAGGGGATGGCAAGGGACAGGGCCAGCCAGTGGTGGGATCACCCCACAGGGAACAGCAGAAGAGGGATGAAAGAGCCACATGCGGCTCTGGAGCCGCGGGTTGCCAACACCAGCCTTAGTTCTATGTCGGTTATTTCCCTGATTAGTTTTCATCCATTGCTTCTTGTTCTACCTTCAGGTACTTTGGAAAATAGATTGACCCCCCTCTTCTTTGTGGCAACCCTTTAGATATTAGAACACTGCTATCATGTCATCTGTAGCCCTTCTTTTCATTAAATTAGACATACCCAATTTGTGCAACCATTCTTCATATATTTTAGCCTCCCATCCTCTAATCATCTTTGAAAATTCAGACCTAACAACATTTGCTAATATTGGCATAGTTTAATATGCTGGAAAAACCCAGATTCTTTAACTAGTTTTTGTTTCAGGATACTGTATAACCTTCCCAAATAGATTAATTAAGTAGTTTGATTATGTATGTTGTTTAAATGCAACTCAAGAGAAAGAGCTGAATTTAGTCTTATGAAAACTTTAAAGGATCATTATGCCTGAAGTTAAGAAAGGAACATGCTATTCTTAGGGTACCCTGGTATTAGAAGGGTGAGTTGTTTGTTTTTAATAACAGGGGCAGGAAAAGGAGCATGATTAGTGTAAACCACTGTCTTGGGTAATATTCTTACTTCCGGAATGATTTGTTTTAACATATTAAAGGGTGTTTAAAATATTCAAATTTTAAAATATTCAAGGCAATATGGTTTCCTCTGTACTGTAGTGAATCAAACATTTTGATGCTGACATCAATTTCCTTTCCACACTTAACAGCTTTCTTCTAATTGAAAACTGTGAGACTCCTTATTTAAGAACTGCAGCCAACTCAATAGTTGTTCAATGATAGAACAGTAGTAAAAGTAGATCTCCTGGATTTATTTATTTTTTAAAAGATCCTCTAGGCATTCGGGAAGGATAAAGAATTCTAGATATCGGGTTGCTACTGTAGCTTAAAAACTGGTAGTGGCAGCTGGCAGTAAGTTCACTAATTGGAACATGAAATAGATTTCTTTGTTTCCTGAGTTTGTTGCTATTGGGATAAACTGGTGACAGTCTCTTGTTGCATCTTTAATTAAGGCATGATTTTCTAGAATGATAATGAAAAATATAGAGGAAAATAAAAAACAAATGACACTGACAACTAGAATGTATATTTTCAGAAACAGAGAAATTATACTCATTCTTCTTAGCATTTTTTTTTCTGAATTGCAGTACACTTTTTCTAGAGTTTACCCATTTTGTCTGATGAAGAGTATGAAAGCATGTAGCTGCTATTAAACATGTAATAAAAATATACCATAATTATATCTTAGCTATTTTATTGCTTTAACTGTGTTGCTTTTAGTTTCTTAAATCTACATAGGGCAATAATAACTTTAAAACTATTAAAATAAAGCTAATTCTAATTTTTTTTAAAAATATGTATGTTCTCTTTATTTGTAATTGAAAATATCCAGCTGTAATTATCAAATATTACATCTTACCAGAAATACTTATTTTGCAGTTATACATGCATTTAGAATCTGTATCTCACACAATTCATTTGAAATGTAACCTCATTAAACGATATTGCGATTTGTCACTTGAAGAAAAGTTATTTGAATTTAGTCTGTTTTCCTGGTTAATCTTTCAAAAAGCCAATACTGCATGTGGCTCATTCATCACGTTTTGTTTGTAAGCATGAGAAGCAGTATTCAAATGATTTTAAATTGATTCAAATGAGCCAGGTCCTTTCTTCTGTTTTGAAATGTGGAGATCTTCTGATACCAGCTCTTACTGGCGTCAGATAGATAATGGCTTATCTTCTTAGTTACTTTACCTGTTTGGATTAAAATAGGGAATTAGTAATTTAATTTTATTTGTCTTTTCTTTCCTTTTCTTCATGAGATTTCTGAGATATACGTATTTATACTTCTGCTGGAAAAAGTGCAAGTTACACTAAAAATAGTATGTTGCAAGATAAAACCAAAGGTCTTTAATCAGATTCTCAATCTGTTAAACAGCTACATCTGAATGCTGGTGGCTTTAATTGATGTCCATATGTGTTCTAGAAGAGATGCTGGAGTCATTGGTTGGATTTGTAGTCTGAAGCAAACTCAACTGATCCACACCTCCTGAGCTACCATGCAGATCAATACATGGTTCTTCTTTAATATTCACAGTACAGCAAATTTTATGAAGGATCCCAAAGACTTGCCTTAAAACAGAAATAACTATTTTCTATAAATGATACCACCTCAACAGCTTGAAAGCTGGTAGGTATATGCATAGGACATTGAGCCACAAATGCCTTAAGGCATTAGAATACAAGAGGACAGGTATTGTTTTTAGAAATATTATTCAGGGAAAAAAATGGGTCCACGGAAGCAACCTATGCATTTCAATTTTCCTTTGCACTTAAGATATTTCATCATATTCCATTGCTCCTATTTTAAATATACCTATCAACAACCAGTCAGTTGAGCTGAGTACAAAAGAAACTAATATAAATAAAATATAACCCTGAAAGGAGTATTACTAGCAATTTCCTGAGAATTTTTCCATTTGATTATTCCGCTTATTTTCACTGTTAAGGGTTTCTTTGTCATTCACTTATTTGCTTTCTATTTATTTTCATAAATCATTCATCAATAGTACACTTATGTTTGTTATTTCCATTTCTGGGGACGTATTATAAAGAAACGAATATATGTGCTTGCAAAAGCAAAAATAAAATAAAATCTAGTATGATCCTTTGTAAATAAAAATAGTTGAGTACAACCTCCTCAACCTGCATGCTTGCTTCATTCACGATCATCCTACTTGTTCAAGCCCTCAACCATATGTTGAGTAAGATGGAATTTAGTGAAAGTGGCAGAAGTCTATTGAAGGTGGGTTTTTTTATTGCTTGCTTAAGGAAAATATTAAAATTCTAAATTACACCATCCCTAAAAAGCCCCAAGAGCATGATATCTCCTTTCTGCTGAATAGAAACTAGGATTCAGTATTGACTCAACAAGAGAGAACCTTGTGCTGCTGTGAGGCTTCTATATGCACAGAGATGGAAGGATGTATGCCTTCCCACAATGGAAAAATGGACTGTGCGGCAAATGAAACTGTTTGAAATGGCAAAATTGACAGCTCTGATCAAAGATAAAATTTTGACTGCTTTTCTTTCTATATGAAAACCAATTTTGGACTATATGCTTGATAAAGATAAATATGAAATTCTGATTTTGAGATTTGACGATTAGATCTGTGACGACTATAGACTTATGATGTATTGCTGGAGTTTAATAGATATACATTTTGTTTAAGATTTTTACATATTTGTTTAAGCTTAAGGTAGAGGATGTTTTATTATAGATATTTGATTATAGAAATATTTAGTAATATGTGTATTTTTGGAATTGTTATTATGATATTTTATGGGTACATGCTTTATTTGGAGTAAGAGATTATGATGTTATGCATTGTGATTTAACTGGTATGCGTATCTTTTATATTTTAGTTTGTATCCATTTTGTTTATCTAAAGCAAGAGAATATTTTACTTTATAACTATGTTTCTATTGAAGAAATTTGGAAATAACTTTTATTTATTTATATGTCATTTTGAGGAGTTAGGGTTAGGGTTGTGTTATTTTAAAAATTCTTCCCTGCTTATTATAATTTTGTATTTTAATGTTTTCTTTTTGAAACTTAATAATAATTATATACACTGTATAAAAACAACTACATAGAACCTTATATATGCAAAAGAAAGAAGATTCTTTGAAACTAATTTTCTTAAGCAAAAATGACACACTTAGCAACACATTTGGGTTTTGTTTTTGTTTTTTGGGCTAATAATGAGCAACTACATCTTTGAGAAATTTCTTGGAGAATTTATTCTGTCCCAGGAGATAAATCTGAATACAGTTCCATGCAAGGTCTGATGTAATGAGGTCATTAATGAAAGCTCCTAGTTTACTCTTACAATTGTTTCAATCATTCAGGCCATTGATGTAAGACTACCACACAAGAGATTCTGCTTCAGGATGCTATGTTCCAAGATAATGACTTCCATTTACAATATGTAATACTAAGTGTAAATATATAAAAAATATGATTAGTGTGTTATTGTGTTAATCTCAATTGCAATCAAGTGGTATACAGAGTTGATTTTTCTTCTCTGGTTAAAAATATTTTAACAAAATATTAAAATAAGCAGCACATCTGGTTTGTTGCAATACTGAACAATTTTTATCAATTTTACTTTGAAAGATGAGCTTCCAGTGGAATAACTGAGCTAAAATAGAAAGTGTGACAACAGCATGTAAGATATGTCATTGAATTATACCATATTGTAAATATAAATTAGATCCATCATGAATTATTGTGGCATTACAGAGATCAGAGTTTGGCTTTCATACTTTAAAAGGAAATGTACTCTTGGCACACTGGGAAAAAAAAAGTGATTTCTATTTTCCAACTTAAAATTTGTCCAGTGACTCTTATTGCTATTAATAATGCTGAACAAATGTTGAAAAGGGATTATATAATATCCTAGAATAGATGCAGTAAACTCCTCCCCAACACATAATTTAATTTCTTTCAGAAAAGATGCATGAAAAATTGTGCATGTGTTCAGATGACAGGGGGATGGTCCTGCAAAAAGAGGGCAAAGAGTTGTCTTGATTTGGTGAAAATGGCAATCTAAACTCACTTGAAACCACACACTAGTCTGAATAAAGCATAATGGGATACCCCAGGAAATATTAACCATCAGACATATTTATTTGATGATATTGCAGGCAGAATTAGGGGGTATCTTAAGAGCCATGGTGGTGCAGTGGTTAGAATGCAGCATTACAGGCCAATTGTGCTGACTGCCAGAGTTCAATTCCCAGTGGCTCAAAATTGACTCAGCCTTCCATCCTTCCGAGGTTGGTAAAATGAGGACCCAGATTGTTGGGGGCAACATGCTGATTCTGTAAACTGCTTAGAGACGGCTGTAAAGCATTGTGAAGTGGTATATAAGTGTAAGCGCTATTGCTGGATTTGGCATTTTTGTCTGCCTCATCATACAGTTAGCCAGATGTTTGGACTGGATTCAACATTTTTATCCACTGACCTGAGACAGAGGGATGTTACTATTTGATGGTATTAAAGGAATCGTCGCAGGATGCAAGCTACTCCATGTAAATCTGCCTTTTGCAATTACATTATAATTGTTATTATTATTATTATTGAAATAAAGGAGAAACTATTTTACATTTTTTTAAATAGAAAAACTTTCAAACCTTTACCATTGATTCAGATAGGTATACATGATAAACATAACTGCAGATTAATAGCTCTGTAGCAATCAGAACCATGAGTAAACTAATCAGCTCTCAAGCAATTGCAAGAACAAGAAGATTTCAATTCAGTTCTCATTGGTTCCTTCGATTGAAATTATAATTTCTTTAAACACCTCATTGTATTTGCAGTCTCTGAAATGGCAGTCTATAAGATGCCCTGCATTTGTTTATGCCTATTATTGAGCAAGAGATTTGCTTATTTCTGCATTAAGGCAAGCCTTCCCATCTAAAACATCTAGAGGGCACCACATTGGGAAAAATAATTTTCTATCTGCATTGGACAGACATTTTGGTATATCCCTGCATATTCATTGCTAGGAAAAAAATACATAAAAGATGAAGTAATCCTATTTCTAGATTGGATTAAGCCAAATATCCTGTATTTGAAGGAATGGCTCTTTAGAAGCTCTGCGAGAATTATCTTTAATGGTTCTGAGTGGCTGCTCTTTTGCAAGGAAAAAAGGTGTGGTTCACCAAAATATATTATGTTAAGAGGTAAACATCAACTTTCATTTTACATAAAAACAGTGAGACAATAATTCATCAAAATCAGGATCTAGGTCACTATAAACTAGTGAAGTTTGATATTCGTGGCAAAACATTCAACAAAAGTAATTTAAACATGACTATTGTGTTAATGCTGCCTTTCTAATGTAGTCAGATTGCATGGATTTATGTTTATAAATTTCAAAGAAGATCTATTTTATGGTATTTTCTGTTCGCAAAAGAATATGAACTGAAGAATTATTGCAGGGGTGAGAAAGACAATTTATGCCTTTTTTCATAATGAATAGAAAAGTTCAGAGAGTAACCATGAGGACAATTCTACCTACCTGTATTGAAGAATGTCCTAACTTCTGAAATATTGCATGTACCATTATGGTATAACATATGCAAATGTGGACTAATAATTGATAAGTTTTATTTCTTGTGAGACATCAACAAATTGGAAAGAATTAAGATAATTATCCAATAAAAATAACAACTATGAATAAGATGTTCTCCTTCTGATTATGGGGTTGCAGTAAAATGCAAATATTTTGATTTTAGAAAAAAACTTTTAGAAAAAGTCTCTATAATGTTACACTTTCTTCAAGATACCTAAAAAGTCCATAGAGAGCCAATTTTCTATTTAATTACATACTTTGTGCAATAATATTTGTAACGTGGAATATTGGATAAATACAAATAAGCAGATTTGTTATAAATTTCTACATTTTAAGGTAGAAAGGCTTATCGGGTCAATTCTGTTGATAATTTAATTACAGGTAGCCCTTAACTTACAACCACTTATTTAGTAACCATTCAAAGTTGCAACAGCACTGAAAAACAGACTTTTGACTATTTTTTTCATACTCGCAGCTATTGCAACATCCATGGCACATGGCAACTGGCTCATATTTAATGGCTTGCAGTGTCCCAGGGTCATGTGATTACCTTTTGTGACCTTCTGACAAGCAAAGTCCATGGGGAAACTAAATTCACTTAAAAACCGTGTTACTAACTTAACAACTGCAGTGATTCACTTAACAACTGTGGCATGAAAGGTTGTAAAATGTTTCTTCTGAGACATCTGCCACACTCCCATTACTTCTGCAATTTCAGCTGCCTTTTATCTTACTGTTGCCCAGTCTGTTGCCCTTCCTCCTAACTCCCAAACTCATTCCCACATACCATTATGTCTTTTTACATGCCAGCATCTAAAACTTTCCCGAAAATTGGTTATATGTATTCTGATGGTTGTGTCATCATATGATCTCAGCTAACATAAATAGTACCTAAATATCTGTGGAAATATTAATTAAGAAAGCTTTTTTAATGTACAGTAATAGAGAATATGTCATCAACTTTTTCATTTTTGTTATGGCTTTAGGGTGCTTATATCGCTGTTTTGAGTGCCACTCAGGGTTATGGCACATAAGATGAACAACTGTGTAAGTCTTAACAGGTCTCTAAGCCTTTGCAAGCTTTTATTTACATAAGTAAATAAAATAAAATATTATGAACCTTTCTTGCTCTTTACGTGATGTAGAAAAGCAACTATATTTTATCCAACTAGATATTCACTATGTTGATCCTTAGATACTAATCTCAGGGGCTCTGCGCTGGAAAGCATTTCATCTCGAACTATGTTCAAATATTCTGAATATATACCATATTCCCATAATATAATTCTAAATGCTTCACTTATTTAGAGGAGAACTGGTAGTTTCTCTGTGAATTCTCTTACAGTCAGCATAGGGAAACTCACTTTGCTTACAAGGCAGCTCCATTCCCAGGTCCCCTCTCCTCAACTGCATAATGTTTTTAGCAATGTTGCTTGTTGCAAACATCAATGAGCTCAGAGGGAAATATTACAAGGCTCCTAAAGACAGAATGGATCCCCCTATGCTTTCCACAAACTGTCTGCAGGTACTCCCTGCTGATGATATCTCCAAACATTGGTCTCTGAGACTTAGCTTCCTGCATTTTGTTTTTTATTAAGGCCCAACTGAGCACTTGACATTTGACAGTATTCCTACTGAGATATACCTTTATGTGCTGGCTCTTGGATAGCTAGATTCTATCAACAGATGCTCTTTTTTTTTCCAAGAGGAGCTTTGTGCTTTGGTGCTTTAAACATTGATAGATGAGGCAGGAGCAGGACTTTGGGTCAGAAGGGGTTTGAGGACGAGGCAAGGTTTCAATTGAAAATGTGGTAGATTGTCTACAAACCAGAAATATCCTACCCTTGGGAATAACCAGGTTTGTTCTTTAGCGACATCCATAGATAAGCAGTTTTCTATTGACTTGTTTCATTTGAATGTTCACTACTTTGAGATTTCAGCTGATGCTCTACTGAAACCTGCTTTGCAATTTTTCAAAATTTTTCTTTCCCTGCAAAAGAGGTTGTTGTTTTTTAGTCTTAAGATGCTTCAGATATTTTCTTTGCAATATTTTGATGACATTGCTTGAGTTTACCGCTGGAGTTTATTACTGCATTCCTTTTATTTTACTAACATATGTGCTATATCAAACAGCTTATATGAATTCTGTTCTACATGATGCATATTTCCACAAGAAATAGGCACAAAAATCAAACAAGTAACAAACAACTCACACTTTTCTTCCAGGGACAATAAACACCTCATAACTCAATGTCCCCAGGCCTTTTGGAAAAGTCAATTTTAATGATCCTTCTAATGCCAGGTTCAGAGGTCTTTTTCTGTAGCAGTTAAAGGCACCAGGCTAAAAACCCACAAACCATGAGTTCTAGTCCTACAATAGCCAGGGAAGTAACCAGGGGTGGGCTGCTGGTAGTTTGCAGGGGTTTGGGCAGACCCTTAGTGAAGATTCTGTGCAGTTTTCTGAACCCCCAAATCTCACTACTGGCTGGCCACACCCACCCTGCCCCATCCCTCCCACCCTGCCCCTCCCAGGAGTCTTCATGCGGCCCATTTTGGATGCAGGTAAGTGCAGGGCATGCACAGATGCTTGGGGAGGAAGAAAAACTGGCCTCCCGGAAGTTCAGGAATGGGTCCGTTTCCAGCCTCCAGAGAGCCTCCAGAGCCCAGGGAGGCCATTTTTGCCCTCCCAGAGGCTCGAGGAAAGGCCCAACTAGGCCACACTCACCATGGCCACACTCACCCAACAACCGGGCAGTGAACCCATTGCTGGAATTTTTGAAGCCCACCCCGGAGGTAACTACGTGATTTGAGGCCAATCAATTATGTCTCAGCCCTAGGAAGGAGGTAAACTTTTGAAAATGTTGCAAAGCGAACTGCCTGGATTTGTCCATGTAGTCAAAACTGCATCAAAGACACAAAATATATGTAATTACCAGAGTCATGGACAGTTTACAGATCTCAGGATAAATGCTATCCAAAAAAAAAAGGAAGACACCTTGATCATGTAGAGAACATTGCTTTAGTCCAAATAAGAGGTAAGCAAGACACAAATGATTGTGAGTAGTGACTTATGATCCAGGAAAGGTTGTAATGGGCACACAAGATGAAGATTTAGAAAGCCCTCTTTATAAAATGCCATTTGCTCCTTGTGTAGGAGTTGTAAGTCAAGCAGGACTCCAAGATTATGGACTAATTTAGAATGAGAGAGCACAAATCCACATGGAACTAGAGTTAAAATCTCCCTAGTATCAGATGGTTTCTTAACCCAAAGCTACTCCATCCCACTGAGTCTAACCCTTTTCCATCCTATCCAGTTCCTAACAGGTTTCAGAAATTGTGACAGTAGTGGAAGATAGCAATAGCAATAGCACTTAGACTTATATACTGCTTCACATTGTTTTACAGCCCTCTCTAAGCACTTTACAGAGTCAGTTAATTGCCTCCAACAGTCTGGGTCCTCATTTTACCCACCTCAGAAGGATGGAAGGCTGAGTCAACCTTGAGCCCAGTGAGATTTGAACTGCCAAATTGCAGGCAGCCGGCAGTCAGTAGGAGCAGCCTGCAGTACTGCATTCTAACCACTGCACCACCATGGCTTATGATGCTATAGTTATGATATTATATTTGATTCTATATATTTTTATTATTCTGAAGCCTCCTTCGCTGCTTGTGAAAGACAGTGGGAACCACAAGGAGGAGTTATTTGATAATTGTGTTAATAGTTGAGATCCATTGGAAGGGAATATTTTCAAGAAATTCTATTCTTCTCTGTCTCTCTCTTCCCTTCCTTCTATTTCTCTGTCTCCCTGTCTTTTCCTCTGCCTCTCCTCTCCCTCTGCCTTTTCCTCTTTCTCTCCCTCTACCTCTCTCCTACCTTGAGTCCACTTGAAGTATTGCATTGTTCATACATATAGTGATGCTATACCTCCCTAATAATATTCATATATAGTTAATTTTATGTTTTCATGAGAGAAACTGCCTGCAGATACTTGGGTTGCTGGCTAGGGTGGAAGAAGGCTCTGACAAACTACTTTTTTTACACTGCCAAGAAAATTGCGTGGATGTGGTTTGCAGAAACTGAACCTAATTCAAGGACACCTTTACTTCTTAAAATAAACCAATCATTTTGAGGTTATCTATGAATACTATCCCAAATTAATCCATTTTGAAATCAATGCATTGTACACAAGAAGATGTCATCACAAATATAATTGGACTTCTTTATGTTACTGAAGAAGGACAAGGACATTCCTATACATCTCACAGTATCACAGACAAGAGATTGGCATTAATAGTCTTCTGTATTTCAAAACAGTTCTAGGTTTGTGGAAATGTAAATTGTTAGTTCAAAAACAGGAACACATGCAAGAGAACAAGATTTCATCAAAATTACAAATATATCATGACGTCATGCAAGCTCAATTTCCAGATTGATCAGAATAGAGCTGGAAGGAACCTTGGAAGTTTTCTAGTCCAATCACCTGCTCAAGCAGGTGACCCTATACCATTTCAGATAGGTGACTGCCCAGCCTTTTCTTACAAACCTCCAGTGATGAAGCAGCTACAACTTCTGAAGGCAAACCATTTTGTATTTGTGTGTGAAGTTGTGCTACAGATCCAGAAGTTTGTCCCCATTCTATGCTTTGGGGGTATTTTGACAACTATGCTTCAGTTTCCTTTTATGCCAGATTTTATTCCATTTTCTTATGCTAGATGGATTTATAAAGGTTTTATCTTCCTGTTATTGGATACTACTAATGTAGCAAGTAAATTAGTTTTTTTAACAATTTACAGGTCTTTGGTAAATTCTTTATGGTGAGGATTTAGTGTAAGACTAAGGGTTTTAAAGGAGTAATTATTGTTTACCTTAAGGAAATATATCTGCAATTTCTCTAATTGTTACATCCTCAAATCATAAAAAGCCTTTGGAAATAATTAAGCATAAGACACACTTGATAGCCTTTTTTAATTTTCATGTTATAAATAAACTGAAATCAATGGTAATTCATAAGAAAAAAAGATAACTGTATTAACACTGTGTAACACTGTCATATAAGGCTTGAAAACAAAACAAAATTCATTGATCTGTCCAGAATGCCATGAGCTATTACAAGGAGGGTGAGTGAAGAGGGATAAGCTATTAAATTACATGAATTCCACAATGAGCTAGATAACCGTAACTTTATTTTTTTAATAGAATAATGACATTAAAGGGAACGCAATTGCTCAGCAGTTAAAGATGCTGAGCTTGTCAGCTGGAAAGCTGACAGCCCAGATTCAAGATCCAAATGCTGGGAAATGGGCCCTAGCAGTTTGAAAGCATGAAAATGCTAGTAGATGAATAAGTACCACTTTAGTAGATTCCATTCACTTGTGTATAGTCATGCTGGCCACATTACCATGGAATAGAATAGAATACCTAAGATAGAAGGAACCTCCTGCTAGTCCAACCCCCTGCTTAGGTAGGAAACCCTATACTAGGGGTATTAAACTAGTGGCCCGCAGACCAGATGTGTGACACACTGGATCACCTCCATTTTAGCAAAGGGGAAAAAAGTCACGATACACCATATGACGATAACGTGACACCACGAGTTTGACACCCCTGCCCTATACCATTTCAGACAAATGGTTTCCAATCTCTTCTTAAAAACCTCCGCTGTTGGAGCATTCACAACTTCTAGAGGCAAGTTGTTCCACGGATTAATTGTTCTAACTGTCAGGAAATTTCTCCTTTGTTGTAGGTTGCTTCTCTCCTTGATTAGTTTCCATCCACTGCTTCTTGTCCTTCCCTCAGGTACTGTGGAGAATAGCTTGACTCCCTCTTCTTTGTGACAACCCCTGAGATATTGGAACACTGCTATCATGTCACCCCTAGTCCATCTTTTCACTAAACTAGGCATACCCAATTCCAGCATCCATTCTTTATATGTTTTAGCCTCCAGTCCCCTAATCATTTTGCAGAAATGTCTTCAGACAACACTGACTCCCTCAACTAAGAAACAGAGATGTGCACCATCCCCTTGAGTCAGACACGGCTGGACAAAAAAAATCCTTACTTTTATCTTTAATGGCATTAAAATATAGCAATAGCAACAGCACTTAGACTTATATACCGCTTTATGGTGCTTTACAACCCTCTCTAAGTGGTTTACAGTCAGCATATTTCCCCCAACAATCTGGATCCTCATTTTACCCATCTCAGAAGGATGGAAGGCCGAGTCAACCTTGAGCCTGGTGGCATTTGAACTGCCAAATTGCAGGCAGCCAGCAGTCAGCAAAAGTAGCCTGCAGTACTGCATTCTAACCACTGCAACATTATATCACATTAATGCTGCTCTTTAGTTTCCTAAGAAAAAAACTAGGAATAATTATAAAGTGTGTCCCAAAGGTGCTTTTCAAAAGGTAGCTGGACTTTATTGTTTTTCTTTTCCTTGAAGATGTTTTGCTTCTCATCCAAGAAATTTCTTCAGTTCTCATTGAGAACTGAAGAAGCTCCTTGGATGAGAAGTGAAACATCTTCAAGGGGGGAAAAAAAACCCAAGAAAGTCCAGTTGCATTTTGAAAAGCATCTTTGGGACAGCCATGACCTGGATGATTGAGAATCTCCATAGATATTGTAAATTGTGATTATCAGACTAAGCTGGTAAAACTTCATTTCTGTCCATTGTCAACATATAATTTTGCATCGCCAACGTCGTTGAAGAATTTCCAAACTGTGCTGTTTGATCTTTATATGTCCTTCTACATGCAATTCCATCCACCTCTCATCCAGATTAAACTATTTCCTAGTCACTTCCACCTGATCAATCAATCCACCCATCACTTTTATTAACGACCAAAAGGCCCAAAAGCAAGTTAAAAATATAATCTAAATTTTGCATTAGATATAATAGTTTAACAAATATTAACAAATGTTACATAGGACACTTAGAACCAAAACTCATTGATTTATTAAAAATCTTATGGTCGTTTTAAAAATCTGTTTATTATCACTATAATTTAGGATTTTCATCAACAAGCAAACTTTTTACATACTCAAAAGTATCTCTCCTGGGTTTGGATTTTAAAATGGATAAAATGACCTGCTGAAGAGACTTATAAAATGCACAGTACAATATTGTTTTCATCTATCCTAACATAATTTTCAGTGACTGAATGTTAAATTTCCCTAAAAAGAGTATTCTCAAGTGAAAACAACTATTTTCATTTTGATGTCACTTCAACCCAATGTTCTGAATGAATTTTCCAAGAGGTTTCCTGGAACAAAGATCATAGGCTCCAACTAAACTTTCTACAATTGCTCCTGCAGGAACTATTTTAACATTTGGCTTTCCAAATAAATGGTCCAGAAAAACATCAGTCCATGTGACCATATAAATATAATGTGATCACATGACTAGCCAGGCAGTGCCGCAAAAGATTCTGTTTAAGTAACTTCCTACTACAGCTGCGGAACAGAGTATATATATACCCTTACCAAGAGGAAAAGATAAAAGATTTCACCAAAATCAGTACATCTTCTGGAATGGTGTGGGATGGAACATTAGATGTTGCAGCTGTGTGGGAAATCAAATGAATGATGACTTTTCTGTTTGTGCAATACAACCCTGGGTCCAAGCCATTATATTTCACAAACAGAAGCACATATCCCAGGTTTTAAAAGCATGTACACAAAATCATATTTTGACCCCCATTTGACAATAGTATTGCACTTCCATGCTGATGATGTGTACTAAGATAGCTCTCTCTTATTAGAATTGCTAGTAAATTTAGCCTCAATAGGTGCCATCCACTTTTCATCAATCTTCAAAAATAAGAAACTCTTGCTTGGTTTGGTTTGTGATTCTAAACTCTACACCATTTTTCATTCCGTTACCAAGATTTGTTTTAAAAGATTTTACTCTTTTGCCCAATTTTCATACTCTAGCCAAGCAGACAGGCTGTAAAGAATGTTGGCACTTGGTCCAATATTAAGAAAGTCAGAATCAGGAGAGAACCAGCACACATAATACACTCAAACTACACAAACCAGGAACACATTTAATAATAATTTACTTTACTATTTATTACCACTTGAAATAAAGGAGTGCCTAAGACATTGTATTGTATTGTAATTGTGTCACTCAGGCCCTGGTCACCTCCTACTTGAATTATTACAATGCACTCTACATGAGGTGGCCCTTAAGGAGTATCCAGAAACTTAGCTGGTGAAAAATGCTCCTGCATGAGCAATTATCTATCATTCTGGTAGACTGCACAGAACACCTCTGCTGTATGAGCTCCATTGGTTATCAGTTTGTTTCCAGGTCCATTTCAAGGGTTAGGGTTAGGGTTGAGGAACTGACTTGTTGTGATTTCTTATGTCCATCCCACCAAATCCAAAATGTGCATGCTACAGATTCTGTTGTCTAGGAAGCTACATATAGTGGACTCTGTTGTGGTGCCTGCATTGTACAATCTTTTTCCCTCCAGAGATGAAGGTAGCCCCATCATTCCTGACCTCAAACAAGGACCTGGTTATGTCAGCAGGCCTGCGGACCTCAGTGAACAAGTAAACTCATGAGGTGGCTCTATTAGTAACATCCTTCTGTCTATTATTTTCTTTTTCTGCTTTTACAATTTCTAATCAGGTTCCAACCAAAAAAAATCATAAGCTTTTTGAATTTGGTCATGAACACATACTCGGGTGGCGATCAAACATGCCCTTGACCCAGAAATTCCTGAAGATGAAGAAATTGCCAGTTATGGAACGAATTATGGGTGTTCTACTGTATATGGAATGGAATGGAATGGAATAGAATAGAATAGAATAGAATAGAATAGAATAGAATAGAATAGAATAGAATAGA